>OY796880.1:30647213-30873324 GCA_963680785.1 Diplosoma virens
AATTATAATTTAATACTGCCCGTTTAGAGCAATGCTCAGCAACTTTTTCGCGTCCGCGGCACGCTTAATGGCAATTCCAAAATTCGCCGCACAACTACTAGAGGATGAAGGCTTTTTTTGTTTATCACTAAACCTTGAACACAACTGCATATGTCAAATTAAACCACTGCGAAGAAAGTATAGTTTTTTTTTTGGTTTTCACTAGATTTTGTATGCATGACCTAACTAACGTAGAAGGCTACCGATGACAAAATAAAGGTCTTTATTTTATTTGCAGAGGTTAGAATTAAAATTTTTAGGCTTTTTTGTCCGAGAAATAAACCTTCAAGCAAGCAAGGAAATGCTGTCGGAACTTTTATTGTTTTTAGTCGCAGAAATGTTTTTTTGGCAAGGAAATGCTGTCGGAACTTTTATTGTTTTTAGTTGCAGAAACGTTTTTTTAAATTTTAAATAAATGGTTTGTTTACATTGCCGTTTTTCCATAGCACAATGGTTCAGAGGGCAACTAAAGTAACTAATGGTACAACAGCTCCCCTACCTTGCAACATTTCAAAACGAGGGGAATAATAGGGCAGATAATGCCCTCTAAAATTTGCAGGGTATAAGCATTGTGTTAGATTTTTCTCTGCAATCGTATAAACTCGACCAAAATTAAAGCTAGCAAAGTTTATACCCAGTTCGGCATTATTGAAGTTATATTATGCACTTATCCATCCATTCCAATTTTAATTATGGCCTTACTGTTTGGGGAAGCACTTATCCGACATATCTTAATAAACTAAAATTGCTTCAAAACAACGCAATTCGTATTGTTACCTCTTCTCATATGTTGACTGGTTCGAAACCTTTACATATTAAAACAAATATTTTGCCCTTGCTTAAATTGTTTGAGTTTGAAATAGCCAAAATTGTTTATTTTTATAAATTTAATTTGTTACCTAAGATTTTTGATAACTACTTTTCATATGCTAAATCCTGCCATTCTCGTACCACAAAATTTTTACTAAATAATTACCTTACCATTCCTCTGTTTAAAAGTGATCGAACTCAAAGATCAATTAAATATATAGGACCAAAAATTTGGAATTCCATCAGTCAAAATCTGAGAACAATGACATTTAATAAATTTAAAAAACATTATAAATCAGTTCTACTTCTCAATGATTAAATTCATATAATTCTTACAATTTGTTTTGTGTACCTTATTTTATTTTTTCTTTATTGCTTGGTTTGTCTCTACATATTCTTAATGTTATATTGTTTTTTTTTCTTTTAGTAATTTGCTTTTTTTATGTTTTTGTTGTTGTTGTTGCTTTTCATTTTTTGTGAACATTTTCAAACTTAATATTGTCAATTTGCTTGTATATATCTATATTTTACAAGGTGATTGCTTGACTCGAAGACTTCACGGTCCCTTCGCAATTACCTTGTCGCAATTTTAAGAGTTTATACTGGTATTTATTGTTGACTAAGTTTACCTATTTTGTTTTTGCGACGAAATAAATTAAATTGAACTGAATTGAATTGAAATGAATTATAAAACAGTAAGTTGACAAAAGCAAGTAGGTTAACAAGGGCGCAAAATCGAGAAACAAAGGCACTCTTTTGGTGGATAAGATACGCATAGGCGTACCTTACCAGCCGAAAAAAATTTGAAGGGCAATCAAGAGCTTACAGTTTTGGCCGAATTTTATAATGTTTGCCCGAATCATGATTTTTTAGTACAGGTAGTTTACGGTTGCGCGAAAAAATTTTGTCTAAAATTTAAGATTTAAAGTAAAAACCAAAAAAAGGCCATCACCTTAAATCTTAAACTTTTTTCTGCATTTAGTGTTCATTTTCGATGAAGAAAAATTTTGTTCCGCCCAAATAGTTCCTTGTCGTTGCTCTAAAATTCCTAATTTTGCCCAAATTTTCTTATCGCTGCTTGAATATTTCCTTGTCTCAGCCCGAAAAAATTCTGATTTTGCCCAAATTTTGAGACTTGGCGAGGAAATTTCTCCCCTGGTAGGTACGGCTATAAAGATAAGCATTCTAAAGCGTTAGACTGCGTCGCGTTTGAAGAGAGAAAGCAAGCGGCTGGCGAAAATTTCGATTCGTTTTTAATCGCGATTAAAACTTTGGTGAGAGACACAGACTTGTGCAATGAATGTTTAAATCGTCGTTTAGTCAAAAAAATCATGTCGGAAATATATGAAAAAGAGACTCGAACAAAGCTCCTAGCCATATCCCCATTACCTGATCTTCAGACTGTCACTGATTTATGCAGATCTGAAGAGTCAGCAAAACTAGACGACGCGCGAACAAGCCGACAGCTGAATGAGAGAAGAGCGTACCAAAGCAAATTTCGTCGAAATTTCTCTAAATCTAAAGAGAGCAATAAAAAGCCCTGTACAAAATGCGGTAAAAAGACCTGCCCACCAAAAAATCAAACCCACTGTCCCGCAAAGGATACAGAGTGCTTTTTAATATGTCGCAAAAAAGGTCACTTTACATCAGTGTGCTTTCACAACAAACCTGGGTTTAACAGACGCGAAGAAACGAAGAAAAAGTTAACGGGACAAATAAAGCGTAGATGCAATGCTAACGCAAATTTTGCTAGCTCCGCGGCTCCCAAAATAACTGTTAATCTTTTTTCTCTTAAACATCGTGACCCGTTAGGTTCCACAGAAGCTACACCAGACACAGGTGCCGAACCAAGTCTTGTTGGGGTAAACATCATTCAACGGCTCGGAATAGACCTTGATAATTTAATGCCGCCAAGTCAAGGCACTCTTAGTGCAGTAAATCGGCAGACCGTAACATGCGTAGGGACCAGTGGTGGATATTGGGTGAGGCGAATGAAGCAGTCGCCTCAGGCCCCCCCTTTTTTTGGGGGCCCCCCTCGAGTGTTGCATTGTTAACTGCGCAGTTTTGGATTCGCTGCAGATGTGTGCTCAGAGGACGATTTGAAGTGAAGACTTTTTTTTTTTTTTTTTTGGAGAACGCCTTGATTTTGGGAGAAAAATAGGGAAATCAGAGATGAAATCGAAGTGAAGACCTTTTTTTTTTAGAGAACACCTTGATTTTGGGAGAAAAATAGAGAAATTGGAGATGAAATTGAAGTGAAGACCTTTTTTTTTTTTTGGGAGAAAAATATGCAAGCCCAGATCAGACCTCTTTTTTTTCTCAGACTACATCAATTTTTAAAAATTCTTGCCTCGGGCCCCTAAATTGGAATATCCACCACTGGTAGGGACTTTCCCATGCATCATCGCATACTGCGCCCGATTCGTGGAAGAAACCATATACGTCTGTCCTGAGGTAGAAGATTTTTTGCTTGCTTGGTACGTATGTCAACAGGTTAACATTCTACCTGACACGTATCCTCAACTGAGCTTCAGAAGATTGGTAAATACCAAATACCTTTAGCTTTCAGAAGATTGGTGAAGACTGAGCTTGACCAACTTGCAGTGTTGTGCGTTGACGGCGTTAATTTGACGGCGTCAAATGTCGGCGACAATTTTTTGTTGACGATGACGCAAACGCCGTAAAGATATTTTTCGGTTGACGGAATAGGTGTCGCCGACAACTTTTTGCTTGTTTTTTGCGTCAAGTGTTAAGCGTCAATTATTTTTTGCAAGGTAAAAATATATACAAAAATTTTTCAATCGTTGACTCCAATAACGCATTTTCATTCAAGAAAAAAGTTACGAAAGCTACAGCATGTAACAGACAGATTTCGACCATGTTAAATAAACTACTTGCAAAAACACCATAGCCGTACCAGCCCAAAAAATTTTGGGGGGGCAATAAAGTTTTTCCCAAATTTTATGACGTTTGCCCAAATCATAATTTTATAGTACATTTCGGATATGACAAAAAAATTGTCTGAGATTCTCAGACGAAAAACCAATTTTGTCCTAAAATCATGGTGATCTCTAAAAAAAAAAAAAAAGGTCTTCACCTAAATTTGGGTTATTATTTCTTGCAGTTCCTCATCATCACCTCTCTAAATTTCCTGACTTTGCCCAAATTTTTCATATCGCTGCCCGAAAAACTATGGTTTTGCCCAAATATTTTCTTCTCACTGCCCGAAAAATCTTAATTTTGCCCAAATCTTAGAAACTTGGGGGGGCAATTGCCCCTCCTGCCCCCCCGGCAGGTACGGCTATGAAAAACACTATAAAGTTATAAAAGGGTGCTCACAAATTCTTGCTTTGAAAATGCAGCTGCTTCCAATTGTTAAAAAAGTTCTGAAGGATCACAACTTTGCTTTCTATATGTTTTTAGAAAATCCACCTGCTGGAACTTAATTAAAAGCCGCAAAATCAAAGAAGCGCAGTAGAGGAACTTAAGCGCAGTTGTTTTTATTAAGGGCACGATAGCAACTTTCTTTGTTTTCGCAGAATGTTGTTTGAGCACCAAAAAAAAAAAAAAAAAAGATATGCGTGGTGCTTAAAAGTGTTCGAGTCCCAGCTCAGTTGGCAAATTCAATCAAACTAAAAATCACATAATTGTGGTCTGTGGAAAATGTTATCTAAACAGAGACTCAGAAGACAGAAAATTGCTATCAGAAAAATAAATTTTAATTTTAGTTATAGAGCAAACAGACTAGGATACTAAATAAATAATTTCACAGTATAGTTAATTTTCATATTATTAAAACTACGAAAATATTAATTGCAATTTCAATATAGTCTGTATAAGATCACAATAGCAGGCTTCAACCGATATTCAGCGCTATCCTTAGTAGTGCTAATGCAGACTCGAGTTCAGTCGAGTTTAGATTTTTTAACTAAAATTGATTTTTCCACCAATGTCTTTAAGTCAAAACCTGCTTTATTTTCGTGGCCTTACGTAATTGTTTTCGCTGTTTACATCATCTAAAGTTGTCTTTTCCCGCCAATATCTCTTAGATCAGGGCTCTTCAAACTGGGGGTCCCGACCCCCCGGTGGGTCGCGAAAGGGTTCAATGGGGGTCGCAAGATGTTTCAAGAACATTGTTAAAGTATTGACAAGAAAGCATTTTAAACAGATGAGAAAATTCATTTTACATCATTTTTATTAATAGCTCTATTATAGTGTACAATTATTTCTACAAGCAACATTATTAATCAATGCAAAGAAAATAAATGTCATAAATTATAAGATTTGTTTGATCGAATTTAGGTTGCATTAATTGCTAATGTATTCGAATTGCGGCAGCTGCTAACACGTTCAGGTTCTGTTTGATGCTGGTAACAAACGAATTTCAAACGCAAATGGCTGATTGCCTGCCTGATCGTTGAGTGGTTGAGCATATAATACTGTACATAGTTCTTGTTTGGTTTCCATTCAATTTATGGCCAGAAGGAGTAACGATATATCATTGTGCTGGTGACGTAGCATTTGCAAAGTGATTTTGTTTTTAATTGTTTGCCGTGGCATGGGTATTTATTTCTGAAATTAAAAATAAATAACCTAATGCTATAATTTTAGTTTATTTATCGCGTATAGCAACACGGATTTCCTTGCTTCTCGATGCATGGTTGCAATTTCTTTCGTGCAAAAATATTGTTGCAATACCCTATTGGAAATTGACAACTCTTAGTTCATTATTCATAGTTATTTTTATCAGGGGAAAGCGGGGCAAAGCGGACACCTCTATGTTCTCGCAAAAAAATTTTTTTGCTGAACAGCTATAGTCAAGTACAAAACTGTTTGATTGCTAACACAGCTTTTCTTAATTTGAAGCAATTCAAGCTTATATTTTTTTGCACTTGTGATGAAATAAACTTGCTACGTAAATAGTGCCTTTGCTATGTTTTGCAAATAAAACATTAAGAAGTTTTTTTTGCTTCTAAGATTTAGGTATAATGGTTTACTATCGCAATACGTTTTATTTGTTGAGGTTTAGTATTTTTTTAAATTAGCGTTTAATTAAAACATGCCCTGATGGGGCAAAGCGGACATAAGCTGTTGGGGCAAAACGGACATACTAGTAGCAAAGTTGTCTGTAGACTTATCATGGTTGTATTATACTGCAATAAAATTCGGTAAAGGTTGATATAATTAACTTTAGAGTGAGGTTAAATGGTTAATGATGATTTTGAGTTGGTTAGTAATTAATCAGTTAACTGTTTTTTAACTTGCAGAAAAGTATAGTAATTACGTACCTATCTTAAATGTGCTTAAGCCTGATAAAATTGCCATGTTATTGCAATGGTCTGGAACTATAAAAGAACTACAAACCAATCAAGTTGGTAATTTTTTTGATAGCATGACCGCTTTGCCCCAGAGCCGGGGCAAAGCGGTCATGCTATCAAAAAAATTCAAAATCTAAATTGTGTAAAAAATTTTAAAAAATTTGCCAATTGAATATTAGAAAAATGTTTTATATTGATGTCTTGGTCTTTCCAATCTATGCTTGCAGAAACTGGACCAGAATAAAAAGATATATTTTTATTTTAGTCCCTAGGGGTCGCGAAAAAATTTGGCCGTGCAAAGTGGGTCGCGATAAAAAAAGTTTGAAGAGCACTGTCTTAGATCATAAATTGTTTTATTTTTGCCTTACGTAATTGTTTTCGACAATAACATCATCAGAAGTTAGTTTTTTCCCGCCAATATTTTGTAAACCAAAAGCCAAAGTTACTTTATTTTTTATTGCATTACGTAATTCTTGCCGATAATGACATCATTTAAAGTTGCTTTCTCGTCCCGCCTCTCTCCACGTGTTATTTTAGTATAAATAATCGGACCCTCGTGGGTCATTTTTAAATCAAACGCAAACGTCATTCTTGTTTGAAGATCATGAAGCGGATTTCAGTTAGTAATTGTTCGTGTGTTGTGTTAGTTTTTGAATTTGTATTTATCTTAAATTCCGGCGTATAAATCAAAAATTTGACACTTGACTTAAGTTTAAAAATCCATCCTCGGTGACGTTTTTCATAACATGGTACATATTAAACTCAGGATTTTTAGGTCAAACTTATAGACCTCGACTTATACGCCACGTCGACGTATACGCCAGAATTTACGGTATTTCTGTTTAATAATTTTTAATATATAAAACCGTATTCATCCAAGGTGCGCGTATTTTCATCGCAACTTCACATATTGCGACAAGTCAATTTCGCCTCAATAGTAAGAAGGACGTTTGCTGAAAATACACGTACATAACCAAATAAATTTTTTTGACGTGTTAGCTGTTGTCAAAATTTGATAGCTTGTTAATTTAATTTTTTTCTGATCATAATCAAAAAATTGTCTCCTTATTTGTAACCCCAGCGTAACCTTTTTATAAAAATGTTTCTTATTTAATGCTTTTTAAATTAGCGATAGGCGAGATAAATTGACAAAAGGTTTTATAGCCTTCGACTAGGCTTCCAGAGGGTTTCTGAAAATTGGTATTCAATTTAATAAAAAATATCATAAACCTGTCTAAAAAGCTACTAAACTATCTTATAGAACAAGGTTTCCCAAACTTTTAGTTCATCGGTACCTTTTGGACACTGTAGCAGTTTTGTATGTACCCCCAAAATTTTGTAACGTTTCTCTAAAAAAAGGCTTTCAGTTAGAATCAGCCATTAATTTTCCCCCTATTCATGCCGAAAATCAAGGTGATCTCTCAAAAAAAAAAGGTTTTCACTTTGAATCAGATACAATTTTTCCCAATTTATGCCGAAAATCAAGGTGATCTCTAAAAAAAAAAGAAAAGTCTTCACTTTACAGCAGCCAGAAAATTTCCCCATTCAAACCCAAAATCACGATGATCTGTAAAAAAAAGTCTTCCCTCTTAGTTGTCCTGTTTGACGTAATTACAATCGACCGGATTCGAAAATTCTAGACATTTGAGTCTATTATTTCTTCCGGATACGGAATTTAACTTAAATAAGGACATTCTGTCACATAATAATGTGCCCCTTGAGAAGCCTAAATGTACCCCTAGGGGTACATGTACCCCAATTCGGGAACCCGTCATAGAAACAATGTTTAATGATTAGTAATTTATAATTGTAGATTTAGCAATATCTCAGGATCTCCGAAAGCTGGTCGAGGTAATCGCTTGCCCTAAGTATAACACCTCCGCCGTTATCTAGCGAGCTAGGAGAATAAATAGAGATAAAAATAATATAAAAAAATGTAAATTTACTCGCCACTATAGACATAGGCGACGGCATGAAGGACAAAAATGGCCAATGGATCTTTTTAAAATGACAGTTGAGATGTGACACGTACAATCAAACTTTAAGAGACCCAGGCATTTACGAAGAAAGAAAATATAGTTTCGGTAGAGAGGTTTTTTTTGGTACCATAAAATTGCTACTGAAAGCAGCCATATTGGATTTAATATCTTTTTTGAATGATTTATTTATTTACATAGTTGTGAAAAGTTTGCTCAGCGTGTACAGCAGCACCAATAAAACGGGTCTTCAAATGTCTGTCAAAAATTAGAGGTTCGTTGTTTTACGTCGTGTAAGTATTTCAAAGTTATTCAAAAGTACTTTGAAAGTATTTTAAGTTTTTGTAAGCCTTTGAAAGAAATTGCTGCTTTGTAATTGAAGAATTTCTCTTGAGGTCTATTTGACTCAATAGTCAACCATCGTGGTTGAGCCAGATACAAAAATAATTTTCGTAAGTTTTTTCCCACTTTTTAAAATCAACCATCCATCAACTTTGAATTTTAGAAAAACCTTTTATATGAATATTATATATATTTTTTCTGGTAATGCTTCAGTTAAACGGCGTAAAATCTTCAGAAAATATTTTGCTTCAGTTAAGCGGCGTAAAATATTTAAAGTTAAAAACGCTTTAAATAGGCGGTATGAACGAAGATGGTACGTCAGTCGTGGTGGAAATTGATGAGACAAAGTTTTTTCATCGCAAATATCACCGAGGTCAGTGGCGCCCTGGTCACTGGGTTTTTGGTGGTATCGAGCGTGGTTCGGGAAAGTGTTTCTTAGTGGAGGTGCCGGATCGTCGAGCAGTGACTTTGAAAGAGACAATTGTGCAGTATATTCTGCCTGGAACCCATATTATTTCTGATGGTTGGGCGGCTTACGCTCAAATCGAAAACATCAACCATGGAATTTACAGACATGATGTCATCGTCCATCATGAGCATTTTGTGGATCCTAATGATGACGCCATCCACACCCAGAACGTTGAAAACCTTTGGATGCGCGTTAAGCGTAAACTGCGTAGACAGTTTGGGACATCCGAGACGTTGTTCACATCGCACCTTCATGAATTTGTATGGCGTGAACGACATAAGAACAGTGCAGCGTTTTCTGCTTTTATTTGTAGTCTGACACGCCAACACACTTTTTGAACTGTCTTTTCTTACAATAAATGCTGGTGTTATTTAAATATCTTAGTCTTTTTTATTTTACGCCGTTCAGAAACTGAAGTCAATTTTACGCCGTTTAACTGAAGGATTACCTTTTTTCTAATTATATTTAAACAAAAAGATAGAATGTTTCAATCGGGAAACACTAACTTATTTTGTTTTGTTTTTTCAATGCAAGCAAGTATATTCTATTGATTAGACATAACGTCTTTGCGCATACACTTTATATATCTGAATCACATAAATAAAATCCAGAAAAAAATAATATGAATCATTAAACATTAAAAAGAAATTTTTTGGTTACAAATATCATTAATTGCATTTAAAGATCATATAGAATTATTTGACTTACTTTAATCATAACCTCTTAAACGAAAAACTTGACAAATATCTTTGCTATAGTTTTCGCTGACTTGTTCAACAAAGCAAACATTGAATTATAATTAGTCTTTAGGCTAAACAAAATTTTGTTTGCAGTGGATATGAAGTTTTTTGAAGAATATAAAAGCATAATGAGTCCTGGTGCAGTGAAATCACTGCAACTGATTCTACTTGAGGTGATTCTTACTAACCAATTTGTTTCCTTATTCAAACAGAAAACCAAAATATTTGTTTACCAAAATTTAACAAGGCGTAGCTAAAGAATACGGACCCCCCTTGTAAAAATAATTTAAAATACCGTGAAACGGGGTGACAAATACCAACGGGGGTGACTAATACCACTTGTCAAAAAATGATTTTCTCGACTTTTGAAGTCAAAATTAAGCTTTATTTTATTTTCAAATCTATGTTTTTAGATTTTAAAATTGAATGTAATTCTTCTAGATTACTTTGTAAA
The DNA here is from genome assembly GCA_963680785.1 of Diplosoma virens. Classification (NCBI taxonomy): domain Eukaryota; kingdom Metazoa; phylum Chordata; class Ascidiacea; order Aplousobranchia; family Didemnidae; genus Diplosoma; species Diplosoma virens. The sequence goes on from OY796880.1 coordinate 30,657,362, forward strand.
AAAATAGAGTTTCAGTAATTTTTTTGCATCTGACTACGATAGATTGAAAACAGCCGGCTAAAATTCGAAAATTTTTTTAAAAATTTGACCCTTGGAAACTTTGATATGTATCTCAAATATTGTTTCAAATTTTTACATTTAATTCTTCGTTCATTCGTAGCTTTAATTATAACGAAAGTGAGGTAGTTTTTAGATATTGTGAATGAGCTCCCTTAGGGGTCATTTATGGGGTGGATTTTGTCACCCCGGACTGCATGAGCACAAAAACCACCAATAAATTGAAGTAATTTTCTTCTCTTTATCATATTTACAATATTTTTTAAGTTAAGCGAGCTTCATCACGTTGGTGCTGGAATTGCTTGCGCTCTCATCATGCCAAGATTGTATAAAACAAAACCTGATACTCGGCTATACCTAGCAGGGCGATTTGATACCAGGGTTGTGGTGTCGGAGTCGAAGAGTCGGTAGTTTGAGGGTGAGATGGAGTCGGAGTCGAAGAATCGGTAATTTGAGGGTGAGGTGGAGCGGAGTCCAAGAGTCGGTAGTTTGAAGGTGAGGTGCAGTCGGAGGGTTTTTAGTTACTGGAGTCGGAAGCCAGTTAAAGAAGATCTCATAGATGCCACGCTTTTTTTTAGAGTTAATATGTGAATTGTAAATGATATTTTTTAAAGTTATGAATTTTGGTGTCAAAAACATTTTCAGATGTCTTCTAAAGATGAAGTAGGAGAAGAAACTTTCCGAGGTGTGGGGTTGGAGTCTGAAAATTTTTATCACTTGGAGTTGGAGACGGAGTCGAAAAGTTTCATTTATTTGGAGTCGGAAATTATTTTACCGACTCCACAACCCTGCCTGATACCCTGCAAAAAGCATAAGAAGAACTTAAAATCATTTGAGCTTAACTTAGGTCAAGGCAAGAGATTTTCTTAAAGCTTTTGTCTCCTATAGCAAGGTTTACAAATACCAAAAATAGTGAAAACATTGACTGTTTTTTGTCACTCCATGCCGGGGGGAAAAAAACCACCACGGTTTATGACCCCACATGTTATGAAAATGCGATCAAAAAATTGAAAATTTTTTTAATTCGACAGCATTCATCCTTTCCCCTAATCTAAAACTAATAACAGTACAATTTACGCAAAGTTAAAGAAACTATAAACTAAAATAGCCCCAAAAGTGGTTTTTGTCACCCCGTTTTACGGTAACAAAAATAGGGTTAGGGTTAGGGTTAGGGTTAGGCTAACCTTAACCCTAACCCTAACCCATTTCGGAATTATCCCTATTTTTGTTATTTTAAATTATTTTTACAAGGGGGGTCCGTATTCTTTACCTACGCCTTTAACAAATTATTTCTTTATTTTAAGTTAAAGTTAAAACACCTTATTCAAATAGAATAAAACAAATTAAAACTGTCGAACTGAAAACAAACTAAAAACTCACGAAATTAAAGCAAATTAAACTGTACAATTGCTCACGCTTAAGCAAAAAGGCAGAGAAAAAATCAAAGCGACCTAAATTCAAACGATTGTTACGTCATTGAGTCACAATGCTCATTGTCTTAACCTTTTAACCAGTTTCCTTCGCCAACGAGGTAAGCGCAGCAAACTAACAATAAATCACGTTACCATGGCCGGCCCAAAATTGAGAAAGCGAGAAGCGAGCAAAGCAATTTTCACACTAGTCAGTGATTTATACAGAGTTAGGGGGAAGGGATTGAAAGATCTAAATTTAGTCAAAAAATTCAACGTATTCGAGAATGGGAACAATAACAGCGGGCCAAAATACACAACGAATATGTACACACAATTACACAAATATCGCTAAGCATAGGACGCAAATTTATACATCACACTCCAAAACGCAAAGTTTTCGAATGTCGCGAGTGAGCTCTTTACCGTCGGCAGTACGGACCACTGCCCATCGACAAATGTTATCGCGGTCGTAAATTACCGATGTTACTATTCCCCTGGGCCAGGTGCAGCGTGGCGCCTTGTCATCTTTAATCAAAACCAAACTGTTCAGCTTAAGATTTTCTTGTGGAACAATCCACTTACGGCGTTTTTGCAGCAATGTCAAATATTCGGAGCGCCACCGCTTCCAAAATAGGTCGGCCTGCAACTGAGTCGCCCGGTACGAACCGCGCAAACCATCTGCGTCGATGAATACGTCGGAAGGGGTCTCTGGTTCGATGCATCCATTCAACAAAGTCATAGGCGACAACGCCCTGAAATTATTGGGGTCAGCGCTGACCCTAGTCAATGGTCTACAGTTTAGTATGCATTCTATCTCTTTGAAGAGTGTAAGCAGTTCTTCGTCCCTTAAGGTGCGATAATACTTGTCTGCGGTTAGAGCAGTCATGGCTTCACGTACAAGTCTCACGATTGCCTCCCAAGCTCCTCCCTGGTGGCTTGCAAGTGGAGGGGAGTGACGAAACTGAATACCACGAGGAGACAACTCATTTAGACTCTCTCGTGCTCTTAAGCGTTTCAAACCTCGTTTCAATTCTGCTTGAGCACCTATAAAGTTCGTCGCATTATCGCAATAAATTGTCCTGGTAGATGCGCCTATGACAGCTAAGAATCGGCGTAGGGCCATCAAGAATGAAGCAGTTGTCAAATCGTAAGCCATTTCAAGGTGGGAAGCCCGTGACGCCAAACACGTAAAGATGCAACAGTACCTTTTTAAACGTGTTGCGTTGACACTTGACAGCGATCGGTCCCATGAAATCAACGCCGGTTGCAGAAAACAAGCGCTTTCCGGGTTCAACTCTAGCACGTGGTAAAGGGCTCATTATCTGGGATCCAGGGCCGGCCCGTCGATTCCGACAAGCCATGCAGTGGGTCTTAATGATGCGCTTCACTGTCCTTTCTTGCCCGACTACATAGAATCTTTCACGAAGTGCGGTTATGACGTAAGGTGCTCCATTATGACCACTTTTCTGATGCAGGTGGTTGACAATGATTGAGGTTAAATGACTCTTCCTTGGTAGCACAATGGGATGCTTGATGTCGTAGGTTTCTCCAGATCGCTGAAGACGACCTCCAATGCGCATGACACGATCTTTGACGAATGGGCAAAACTTGACAAGTGGCTGCAATTCTTTCTTCAGTGCGACCCCAAGCTTACCGCTAGCGATATCATCATACGGATGCGACTCGAGTGCCTCAATCAGTCCCGGATATTCCTGCCGCTGAGCTAAAGAAATCAGGGCAAGGAGAGCTGCGTCGTACTCTTGCGCATCAATGAAGTCAGTATTCCGATTGATTTTTCCAGTAACATGATCATGTAAGCGACCTTTCAGTTTCAAGAGCCAAGCGGCTGTTCGTACAGCACACGTTAGGTCGCTAAATCGAGTGATGATTCTGCCGAGAGGACCTTCTTTCAGCCCAGAATATTCGCTCTCTACTGTACCCAAACACGCAGTGATTGGGTCGGCAGCATTTGCATTGTCACATGCTACATCCTCGATTGGCGGTTCTCGTGAAGGCCAAGCTTCTTCTTCCTCAAGTAAAAAGAGAACGCCTTTGAGCCATTTCTCGGCTTTACACGGTTGTGATGGTGAAACTCCGCGAGAGAACGGATCTGCGGGATTGAGATCCGTGCTCACCCAGTGCCATTGTTCAACAGCAGAAATTTCGCGAATTAACTTGATGCGGTTCGTTTCGAATACAGGCCGACGTTTTGAAGTGTTTTTTAAGTAACTCAATACGACCGTCGAGTCAGTCCATAGCACAGTTTTTTCAATGTCTAAATCAATTTCGCGGTTTACAAACCTAGCGAGGCGCGCTGCAATCACCGCCGCCGAGAGCTCGAGCCGTGGAATTGACATCGGTTTTAACGGCGACACACGTGATTTTCCCATAACAAATGACACAACACAGCGATTTCCAATAAATATTCGCAAATAACACACCGCGCCTATGCCATCGACGGACGCATCAGCGAAAACATGCAATTGAGCACCCTTTATAACTTCAACATTTTGAGTGGGTATAAAACAACGAGGTATCACGATATTATTTAAATTCAACAAGGTATTAATTAATTTATTACAAACCATCTTATCTGGTTCAGGTATCTCGGCGTCCCATGCCAAGCCCATCTTAGTAAGGCGTTGAATCAGCAATTTCAATGGCAGGAGGAATGGCGCCACTATTCCCAAAGGGTCAAATATGCTCATTGCGAGTGACAGCAACCCTCTACGCGTAAGTGGATGAGCAAAGGGTTTTACCTTAACCATAAATTCGTCTGTTTGAGGATTTCATACAATACCTAATGTTTTGTGACCAGGTAGCTCATCATTATGCAAGTCAACTTCACTCAAATGTGGTGCCAATAAATCAGATGGCAGCGCCTCAAGTACCTTAGCATAGTTGCTCGAGAATTTTCTTAATTCGAACTCCCCACCCTTTAACAAGGACACTACATCATTTATATGTGTGATCGCGCTATCACTATCGGGAACTGACTTGAGCAAGTCGTCCACATACATATTTCGTTCAGCTGTTTGAACAGCTTCGGGCGTTGAATTTGAGCGGTTTTCTTCAGCAGTTTTGCGCGGCGCGAACCCGGCTACAGAAGGGGAGCTGGTTAAACCAAAACAATGCACAGCTAATTGGTACGCAGTAGGTGGCCTCGACATATCATGTCTTCCCACCAGAAAAATCTCAACGCAGACCGGTCACAAGGGTCAACCATAACCGAGTGAAACATGACACGGATGTCTCCAATCACTGCCACCGAATGTTTGCGGAAACGCGTTAAAACACCAATCAAGCCCTTGGAGTATTTGCTTATTTAGAGATGTGCTTCCGAACTGAGCAGCACAATCGAATACAATTCGAAACTTCCCCTTGGTGCAATGATGGGGAATGTACCAGATTTTATTTTGGTCCTCATCGCGTTCGTCACTGACCGGCATGGCGTGGCCAAGTGAAATGAGCTCTCGAATTTTATCACGGTATTTGACAAACAACTCATTATCCCTTACCAAACGTCGACCCAAGGACCTTAATCGAGAGAGCGCCATCGTTCGATTGTTCGGAAGATTGGGACAACCTTCTCTCCATGGGACCCTCATCTGATAGTGACCATCAACGAATTTACACGAATCCTTCATTACATTTTCAGCCCTTACGTCATCTAACGACGGAAGCAATACTTCCGGGTCGCACGACCGATCACCATAGTCAAATTGACACCGACAAAGAGCCTCAAAGGCAGGCATTACTTGAGAGTCCATCAACAGGTTAACATTACACAAACTACCGATATTGCAGGCTGTAGTGAGCAGGTTAGACACAACACCGTTTCGCCCGTGGAGCACCCAACCAAGTGGAGATCTACCCGCCCAAAGTCTAGTGTGGCCATCCTGCCGTATTTCGGAAAAGACATGCAGTGAGGGAAAGTCAATTCCTATTATCAGCTCTACGTTTCTCGCACCTTGTATCGTGGGTATTTTAATGCCGTCAAGATGTGGATTCTGGTCAATGTCCTTCTGCGAAGGAATGCTGGTGCTGAGATCTGGAAGTCGTGGAACGACACGGACGTTTTCTAACGTAAACACTTCCTCTTCAAGAATGCCCCTTACCGAGCACTCAGCGGAAAGCGTGTTTAAGTCCTCGACCCGTCCGTCAGCTAATTGGATCTTAGCCTGGAGGGGCTTCCCAGTCAATCCGAGCTCGGATGACAAGCCTTTACACATTAAATGACAGTCTGCCCCACTATCTAGAAGTGCCAAAGTGTCTTTACAATCCCCAGTTATGTTATTTATGACACAGACTGGTATTACCTGCAGGCGAGTTGCTGCATCTTTCCGAACCAATGCACTTTGAACCGACGAAGTCGTCGCGTTGACCAAAGGTGACAAGTCATCTCTCACAGAAGCAGTAGATTCAGAAGATTTTGATGTAGTTCCACCATCATCTCGGTGTATCAGCGTATGGTGTCTTCCATTGCATTTGCGACACCTGGATTTACTTGGGCAGTCCTTTACACCATGCCCCTTTCTTTTTACGAGCTGCGCAGGATTGCTTCTGAAAAATTTCGCATCTCGCTACCGAGTGACCTACTGCGTCGCAATAATTACTCTTGGGCAAAAAACTTTTGTTAGAGGGCGTCCGGGGTATAGCGTTACGATCATTATCTGCAGGAGTTTGAATCAAATTCGCCCTTGCCTTATAACCCTTAGTATCTACCTTATTCTTAGATTGCCTAAGCAACCTACCGAAGCGGGAACACAGTAGTTTATGCTCTTGGTCAACATATTCGATAAACAATTCGAATGGCACCACATCCATATCGAATCCCCGCTCCAAGGCAAGTCTGGCAAAGCCCATTTGTAAATTGTGAGGTAACCGCATAAAGATCCATTCGGCAGTGGAAGCTGCATTTAATAAACGACCAGCCCCCGCAGCTTCCAACACAATCTTACAGTTTATCAGGCGGGGACACCTTATTCAAATAGAATAAAACAAATCAAAACTATCGAACTGAAAACAAACTAAAAACTCACGAAATTAAAGCAAATTAAACTGTACAATTGCTCACGCTTAAGCAAAAAGGCAGAGAAAAAATCAAAGCGACCTAAATTCAAACGATTGTTACGTCATTGAGTCACAATGCTCATTGTCTTAACCTTTTAAGTTTCCTGACTTGAAAAAGCAATATTTTTGTGAAAAGCATTTATTTAGAAATTGGCTATTTCAGGTTTCATCATCTTTTCGAGGACTTTGAGTGCGTCCTTGTCAGCGCGACGCATCCTCGGTATAAACTTGCACCATCGGTCGACTGGCTACCTGGTGTTCATGCGGAAAGACTTCGCTACCGAACAAAAGAATACTTAATTAACATAATAAAGGAGAGCGAACCAGAAGAATTTGAAAACAACGAAGCAGGACACCAGATTGAAACCAAAGATTTAGAGGACGAATTTATGAGCACTTTATTAGAATTTCCTGATAAAAAATCAGGAGTTAATCAAACGGAACAATTTCTACGTGAAAGCTCACCATTAAAGCACTTTGATTTAAGCCAGCGTGGTCCAACTACGGGCCCGCGGCCTGCGGAACAATTTTGCACAAGTCTTGTCAATTAGAAGCAGTGGCAACCTTTTTTTTTGGAGAACGCTATGATTTTGGACGAAAATAGGAATTTCGGAGATCGATTCCAATTGAAGACCTTTTTTTTTTTTTTTAGAGAACACCCTGAGTTTGCGACAAAAATAAGTGTTTTTAGCAGGTTGAGGCCCGCAAACTCGAATAATTTTGAAAGTGGCCCAGAAGAGTGCAGAAGCTGGACCACCCTGATTTAAGCGTTTTCTCAAACGATACAATTAAAGACTTACAGTACATATCAAATTTAACACTCCAATTCCTTCTAGTGCAGCTGTTGAGCGTCTTTTTTCAACTGGAAAAGATGTTTTAAAACCAAAGAGAAGCCGCTTGACCGACAAGCATTTTGAAATGCTATTGTTTTTACGAAAAAATAAATAGGTCTGATATTCCACGAATTATTGCATTGCTGTTTGTTAATCTGGCCGTTGGTTTGATTAACCAAAAATTTGACCACCGATCGTCACTAAGGTTATTACATAATACCCCATGCTTTAACAGTGCACGAGAATCTCAGGTCTATCATAATATTATTACTTTTTGATGCTATTTTAACAAAAAGTATACGTCCACTTTCATAAATTGTAGTTTTCAGTCAAGTATTAATTTTATTGATAGTCTTGTAAACTTAGATGTTTTTTTTAAATCCCATTTTTATGGCTTTTATAAAAATCTGCTGTGTATCTAAATTATTTAGCCCATATTATGCTGCAGATCCGTGAGGTAGTATTTACTTCAATGCAAATTTTTTTCTTTTACTGTTGTGCTTAGTTGTTATTAATGTTTTGTGTGCCATTGTTCGTATGGGCTCTAAACTTTAAGTAAATAAATGAATAAAACAAGTGTAACAATCATTTTGTGACGCGTTTGTTTTGAAATTAAAGCATTTTATGACAATTCAGAAATTCCTAATTTTTCTGCCCTACTACATAATCAATGATTTTTTCGTGACAGTATTTTAATTTGTGGGATTGACGCTAATCTTGACGCTGACGCCGTTAACATTTTTGAGCGTTATCGGCGTAAATGACGCCGATAAGAATTTAAAGAGGTAACGCTGACGCTAACGCCGTCAAGATTTTCTGTTGACGCCCACAACATTGCCAACTTCTACAAGCCGGAGTTATTGCACCAGTAACAGAAGCAACTGATTGGGTGCACCCTATGGTCGTTGTACCAAAACCCAATGGTGGAATTCGTCTCTGTATTGATTTGCAGAAATTGAACAAATACGTACGCCGTCCATATCATCCATCTAAATCACCTGCAGAAGCTATTTCGAATATTTCTTCTTCGTCTAAATTTTTCTCAACATTAGACGCCACTAAAGGATACTGGCAAATACCTTTAGAAAAGGAAAGTCAAGACTTTACCACATTCATTACGCCGATTTAATTTTCTTCGAGCTCCGATGGGACTAGCTTCTTCTCAAGACGAATATTGCGCAAGAGGCGATGAAGCTCTGCAAGGCATTGAACAAGTCGAAAAAGTGGTAGATGATATTCTTATTCAAGGCGAAACCGCACAGGAGCACTTGAATACCGTAGTGGCTGTACTAAACAGATGTCGAGAACACGGTATTACTCTTAATTAGAAGAAAGTGCAGTTACTACATAGTGCTGTCAGATATGTCGGATATATAGTGAGCAGCGACGGTATTAAAGCAGACCCCACGAAAATTGAAGCAATCTCTGAATTCCCTGCTCCAACAAACATAACTGAATTACGATCTTTTATGGGCATGGCAAACCAGCTGGGCGGATTTACTCACCTAATCAGTGAAGCAGCGGGCCCACTTCGGGACCTGCTCAAACCAAAAAATGCTTTTCTTTGGTCACCCCAGCATGAAGAAGCATTTACAAAGACAAAAGAAATTCTTTGTAGCCCCCATATTTTGGTTGCATTCGACCCCAATCTGCAAACGATGCTGCAAAAGATGCATCTCGGTTGAAAGGTCTAGGTTTTGCACTTTTGCAAAAACATCAAGAAACGTGGAAATTGGTTCAAGCAGGAAAACGTTTTATAACTGAGACTGAGTCCAACTAAGCTATGGTTGAATTGGAATTGCTCGCTGTTGTTTGGGCTATGCGGAAATGCCGAATATATCTGCAAGGGTTACCCAGTTTCGAGCTGATAGTAGATCATAAGCCATTAGAGTCAATCCTGAATACCCAGACACTCGATATGGTGGATAATTTCAGGATTCAGAGACTTAAAGAAAAACTCAGTGGTTTTATATTCCACACCACTTGGAGAAAAGGCAAAGACCATGTGATCCCCGACGTGTTGTCACCAGCACCGTGCTGCAACCCAGAACCAGAAGATATCATAAACGTAGACACAACCAGAATGATCTGCAAAAACGTTTCTGCAATTCTGAGAGGAACCAGAAGTCACAAAAGAAACATTTATCGATCCAATGCTGGAAGACTTAAAAGAAAGTACTCAGCAGGACGAAGCAGCACAACAATTAATCACTGCTATTAAAAGCAATTTTTCAAAAGAAAACGAATATCCATTAGCTCAACCTTTCAAAAAGCTGAAAGATCAGCTTACTTTCGAAGATGGATTAATTCTCCATAACAGCCATCGCATTGTGGTGCCGGTACAGAAAAGAAAAGAAATACTGACAAAGCTACATGCCTCACATCAAGGCATCGAAAGAACAAAACAAAGAGCGCGTCAAATAGTGTACTGGCCAGGAATCAATAGCGACATCAAGCCTCAATAGCGTTGAAGCCTGCACGAAATGCCAAGAGCACCAGCCAAGCTTGCAACAAGAGCCATTACAACGCGATCTCCTCCCATCAAGACCTTTTGAAGACGTATCTGCAGACTTATTTTATTATGCTGGTAAGACATACCTGGTTTATGTAGACCGTCTGTCGGGATGGATTAAGCTCAGCGAGTTCTCTCATGACCCTAGTTCACATCAAATAATCAGCATATAAGAAAATTTTTCGTGGACACAGGTGTGCCAGTACAAATTAGAACTGATAGAGGACCGCAATTCACATCGAGCAAGTTTCAACAGTTTCTCAAGAAATGGCGAGTAACTTCCACCATAAGTACTCCACATTACTCACAGTCAAACGGACACGCAGAAGCAGCAGTGAAGGCCATGAAGCACCTTGTTGCCAAAACCGCTGAGAATGGAAGTCTCGACTGTGATGAATTTAGCAGCGGCCTAATCGAATGGGTTAACACACCCAAGGCCCATGGGTTATCACCAGCCGAAATTTTATTCGGCGCCCCGCTACATTCAATCGTCCCAGCTAAACTGAAATATTTCAAGATTGGCAAAATAAATTCGACAAGTGGGATGCAGCTTTATTAAATCTACAAGTGGCTGCAGAAAGAGAATACAATAAACGAGCGAAACACCTCAGCTCATTAAAAATCGGACAACATGTTCGAATACAAGACCATATTTCAAAAAAATGGTTGCGATCGGGACTCATCATCGGCGTCGGAAGAAACCGCGGCTATCACATAAAACTATCGAGCGGTCGAGTCTGTTGGCGCAATAGACGTTCTATTCGCCCTCTCCCCACCGAATGGGGAGACCCCAAAGAGGAAATGATGACATCAGACGAACGTCACGTCCATTTTGAAGATGAAATCTTTCCACCATCTCCAACCTTGCGGCGAAGCGTGAGACAAAAACGCTTTCCTAATCATTTAAGGGATTTTGTATGAAGTAGCGTAAAAGTCATAACGCTCGTGCCGTATTGTATATAGTTTGTGCATGTTTATTAATCGGGCTCGTACAATGTACTAATATTTTTCTTAGACAACCTTTTCGCTAAAAAGCTTTTTAAAAGGGGGTTGTTATAGTATGTGACGTCATAGCGCACGGCTCCCTGCCTTCTCTCTGGTTTCATAACTGTGGTTAACCGCGTGATAAATTGTTATTATAACCTACAGATTCAGTCGTATAACTATCGTGTAACTCCGTATAAATAAAAGAGCTAACTGCAGATACTAGTGGAACTCATAACAAATCTATGATTTGTTTAACTCATTTCTCAGCTGATTTCTATGTTTCAACTTTTCTTTCAATTTTCTTTTCTATATTTCAACTTTAATGTTTTACATGTATATTTTATTTAACTTTTTCAGGCTCAGATTTATGATGAAAAAAAAGCCGTACATGCTCAAAAATTTGTTTGTGTTATGGATATACTCTTGCAAAGTTCATGGATATACTATTGCATCTATGTAGGTGGTACAAATTTTGAGCTGCTGAGCAGGACAGGAACTCGATTTAAATAAGTGGTATATTTCTGTACCATTGAGCATTAAACATCGCCTTCAAAGTGGTACAAAATGTATCACCAGACTTGAAAGAGTTAAATTTCTCATTTTGTGTTACTTTTGCTACACCTTGTATTTAAACCCGTTAGAGTAAATTCATTTGTAACATCTTGATTGCCTGAGTACCATCACAAATTTTACTTTCCATTAAGACATTAAACTTTCTATTAATATGTTGAGCTGCATTCCTAGTTCTATTTATAGCAACTAGTCTGACCTAAATAGAACTATTTCTTAATATGTAGATTTTATCATGTTAAATTGTTACCCGGTACTGAAAAACATAATAATTTAATTTTAATCTGTCACAGCTATGCCTGACCTTCAATTTATTTAAGTACTATGTTTCATTTATTTTCTACCTTTTCTTGGTCATTCGCTTTTGCTTTAGCTTAATATGAATTCTTAAACAAACTTTTACAAAGTCTTAAACAATTCTTGAACAAACTTAATATGAATTCTTATACAAACTTACAAACTTTACTGGCATTATGAGTGAAAGGATTTTTACAGATAAATGTGTTTAACTTTAACTTGTAATGCATTATGACAAGACAAAAATTTTTTTATTTGGCATAACCATAGCACGACATATGAACAACTAACAAACTTTCTAATTAGTACAAAAATCTAATTGATTGAAAACTGTGCATGCAAGATACCATGGAGGCATCGAAAGAACCATATGGTTATCAAAGTCGAGGTGCCTCCATTTTTTCATGAAGTAACATGAAGTTAATTTGAAAGGGCAAGAAATGCTAGACATAAATTACTGGTGCTGAATATAAGAGAGAAAAAACAAAAAACATAACAAAATATAAACAAACAAAAGCAAAGAAAGAAAGCACATAATGATACAATAATTCTATTATGATGTTACATTACATTATTGTTTACAAAAAACAACTCAAAGTAAAAGCATACGCATAACCCGCGTACTTTAGTGAGAAGTCAAATGTAGTTTTAGGTTAAAAAGCGAAAAAGAATTTCAGAAATATTTTGCAGCACTGGCCTGGTAATTTTTTGTTTCAATGTGACATGTCTGGCCGTATTCTTTTGTAGGCCGTGCGTTAAGATGCGAAAACATGGGTAATTGAATCAAGCGATCCCCTCTTTTGTTTGATCTTCACTAGCTTTTTCGGACGGGTAAATTATCGCTTCGATTCAGAGTGAAATTTTGACGTTTCCACGAAATGCTACAAGATAATGATTCGGCCAATTATAATTTCGGCAAAAAAGTATTGCCCCCCAAATTTTTTAAGCTGCTGCGGCTATGTCTTTTAATATATTTTGACCACTCAACTTCCCATTTCAGACGATTCCATTTACTTTTGAAATCTTAATTACAATTTTTTTCTACCCTACCCTTGGACATGATAGTAGCACCTGCTGATAACCTCTCTTTGCTTGGATTACAAGCCGTCAAATAATATCATAAAAATAAACCGATCTACCTTAATCTTGCGTCTATATTTCTTCTTATAAATGTTTTATTTTTTTCTTTCTCTAGGTGATGCAACCATGCAAAACCTTATTTTTAGCCATTGCAATCTATTGAGTTTTCGTATGTTTCAACGTTATTTTTGTTTTGTTGCATGCCCCTTTTTCCGTAGTGTAAATTTGACATGGGTATTGTTTTATTTGACAAGTGGCGGAAATAAAAACCACTGAACTGATTTTCTATCCAACAAAAAAAGGTGCCCTTGTTTTAAATTTTGTCCTTCTGGCAAAAAATTTTCTGGCGCCCCTGCGTAGCCTACCGGTAGTGTAATATGTCTTTTTCAAAGACAAAACATGACGTTTGGATCACCTTCCCACTTCCCAGTGCTGACAAACCTTTGGCTTTTTTGAAACAAATGGTTCTTTCTAAAAAAATTGAATGGATTTGGAAACATAAAGCATGCCTAATATGGTGGTCTTGATTTAATGGCTTATGACAGTTTGATTTGCTTGTTTATCGGTAATCGTAAAACAGATAAGACTTACACAATTTATACTCACAAGAAATTTTTTTACACACATTTTTTAATGAAATCACACGCGACAAAGTGGGCTTATTGTGATGGAAATAAAAAATTCTTTATAGCCTGTGGCTTGTAGTTGCTACACTACTTTCTGTTTCAAGCAAAGTGATTAGTTTAGGTAAGTGACCTTATTAAGATATTTGTCTTTTAAGTACGTTTGCCAAGGGCACTCAGGTAAACCAAGCACCAAAACCACGTCGTTTTCCATGTCGAAAGTGTTATTAGATTGAGCTTCTTTGCGGACAGTTGGCAGGTCTGCGGCAGCTACGCAAATGCGTCTAAATGAAAGATTGACTTTTCTTAATTACAATATTTATGACGCAAAACTAAGCATAAAGGTAAATGCCAGAAGTAAACCACGATTTAACTTCATTATTTTATCTATTATTTATTCGATTAACTTGCATCACAATGGTGATGTCGACCTGGTTTTAAATAAGACATCAAATTAGTGGGTCATAATTTTTTTTGTTACCGTACATTTTGTAAGTGATATGGCTGTAATTTCGAGTTACTTTATGGCAACATCACCAAGCTGTGGAAAGCGAGATTAGTGATTAGTGCAACAATAACTGCGGGAATTGAATCGATATTATGGTGATTGTAATTTTTTCAAAACTTAAAAACCCGAGAAAGACTCTGATACAATCAATTGAACGAAATTCCATTTAATGGTACTTAAAAGTCAAAGAAACAAATTTACACATGAAGCGAAATTATCAATTCTTAATTTTTTACTTCACAACCAGCGAAACATGAATAAAAAATTCAATTCTAAGGATAAATTATTCTAATATTCAAAGCTTTCTTGCATTCGTTTCAGAAACAGTTAATCTGCACTTAAATTCATTACCATCTGACTGTGGAAGAGCCCAGGGGGAGTTGAACTTAAAAAAACCGTCGAGCAGTAACCTGGGCTCGCTTTCAAACGCAAAAGATTCCAAAATATTGATTTTTGGCCATTTTCTAGAATTAACGTAGTAATATAACTGTAATTTTAAGCTGTGTGCCAAAGACGCCAACGAGAGGAAATGTTTTCCCCAAGGACACAACAGAATGAAGATGAATTAAACCAAGCGCATGTCGATCAGCAGTCAAGCCGCTCCTATGCACCAGACGGCGTCTGCGACTAGGTTGTGTAATAATTTCTTGTAATAGCACTTCTAGTAAAAAAAGACTTGATTAAGAAATAAAAAACGTTAAAATTCGCGAATAAGTAAAATTATCAACAAGCAAATACAAGACATATTAATAATTCATAATCTTACAAGAATAAATAAACTGCACTCACTATACCATCATTATATAATATCTATTATTATTTCTTCTGTCTTGCACAACATTTAACTGCATCTGCAAGTGATTAGCAACAATAAAGTGTAAAAAATTCTTGACATCACTGTGCTGCAAAAAGGAAATATCACCAATTGTTCAGGAATAGGGTTGCCAACCGTCCCGGAATGCCCGGGACAGTCCCGGAATTGACGTCTGGCGTCCCGTGTCCCGGACCGGGCCACGTCTGTCCCGGAATTTACTGACAACCAAAGCGTTCTAACATAAAAGGCCCCGCAAGCATGTCGGCTTCGTTCAAAACTGAAAACGGATGTAATTCACGCGAATATTTTTGTAAATAAAAGCAGTTCACATCATTCTGTATGCGTCAATCAAATAAGAATGAGTTGAAAGTAATGTTGTGGACAAGACGTTTCGTCAACTGTGACGTCCTGATGACATAACAATCAAATAAGTTAAACAATTGCAAATGGAGGATAAATCACTAGTCACCTTAATTTGAGACGATCATTCGACTTCGTTTATCGATTGAAAAAAACGCAGGTACATTTTAAAACGGTTTTGTAGCTGTAAGCGTCAAAGGCAAGTAAAGAGGGCAGTTTAAAAGTAAAGGTGAAGATATGACTAGATTGATTAGTTTGTATAAAGTTAGTTAATTGGCCTATTTAGTTTATAGGCCTATATTGCACTGTTAGTGTGAGGCTTTTTTATGAGCAGGTTTTCATTGTTCATTCAGTTTTCAGGCTTATATGGCCTTCTAATAGGACGCCTTGCTGACAACTATTTGTCTTAGTCTTAACCAGAGTTCATTGATTATTATATTTCCGTAAAGAAGATTAGGCTACGAATTTTAACATAAACTTTTGGCAGAAAATTTAAATAAAAATTTACTAATGGAAATCACCCTTAACTCACTGTTGCAGTGAACGATACCAAAGATTTATGTTTTTTTTTGCTTTACAGGTGTTCTGGAAGTTCTTCATTATTTTTTATAAAATTTATAAGCCCATGTCATCTTCACAAACCGAGTTAGTTGAACTAAGTGATCCTAGTGCAGAAAGTAATGATGAGGACACATTGGCACAAACTCCGCCAAAAAAGAAAGTGAAACTTGCCAAACGATATTGTGTTTTCCGTTCAGAATGGTTAAAAGAAGAAGGCATGTCATGGCTATCTAAAGTTGATGATTTTACTGGAAACTGCACTCTCTGCCGACAGTCCTTTTCTGTTAAGTATGACGGTAAATTCGCAGTTTCTAGCCATGCTAAATCACAAAAACACAAAAGGAATATAACTTTGCAGAAAGAAAACACGACATTGTCTGCGTTTTTTGTTAAGACAAACAGTAACGAAGAACAGCTTGTGATTTTGGCCGAACTGGTTTCTACTTATCATGGCGTTATTCATCATCATAGCTATGCCAGTCAAGACTGTGGCAATAAACTACTCAAAAAACTGTGTCCTGACTCTGCGGTAGCTTCCAAGTTATCATGTGGCCGCACTAAGGCAGGCAGCTATTTAGAAAGTGTTTTGGGGCCCAAAGCGCAGGAAATGTGCATTAAAGATTTGAAAAATGTGTTCTTTTTCAGCATCGGAACTGATGCTTCAAATAAAGGCAACAAAAAATTGTACCCTATAGTTGTTCGATATTTTTCCAAAACCTGTGGTGTTGTTGATGCTGTATTAGACTTGTACAATGATAGTAATGAATCTTCGGAAGCGATTGCTCATCGCATATTGAGTGTTATCGAAAAAAATAACCTTAGTCTATCTTCAGTTTCGTCATACAGTGCCGATAATGCCTCAGTTAATTACGGTAAACATTCTTCAGTTTACCAGAAACTAAAATTAATTAATTCGCATATTGTACAGGCGAATTGCAATTGCCATGTTCTCAACAACTGTGTGAAATACGCTTTAAAGGCTTTTTCCTTTGATGTGGAATCATTTGTTATTAAGACTTATAATTCGTTTTCATCATCGGCAAAGAAATCTGAAGCTCTCAGAGACTTTTGTGATTTCGTCGATGTAGAATATAAAGAGTTATTAAGACATGTACCTACCAGGTGGCTGAGTCTACTACCTGCTATCTACAGACTGCTATTGTGTTGGCCAGCGCTGAAATCATATTTTATATCGCAAGAAGAAGACAATGTCGCTGACATTATATGGAGAGGGTTTTCTTGTGAAGAAAGCCTTAGCATTCTGCCACATTGTATTTTAAATTTTGTACATAATGTACTGAGTATTTTTGAAAAAGCCATTAAACGGCTCGAATCAAATGCCACTACTGCCACAGAACTGCATGGAATAATGGTGAATGTTGGGGAAATGTTACAGCAGCGACGTGCAGACAAGTTTTATGGAAGTAATGCTACAGAACTTCTTCAGTCTGTCAAAGTCAATTTCTCTGACAAGCAAAAATTTACCCGAGAAGTTGACCAGTTTTTTCAACGCAGTTTGTCATACTTACATAAATGGTATGATTATGAGCATTCGTTTTTTAAGGACATAGCTCCACTTGCTCTTGATAATGACATTGAATGGTCAAGCTTGTTATCACTTGTTGAACGCGTGGGCATAAGTATCGACTGCGATAAATTGTATGAAGAACTGTGTGCGCTGAGAAAGGTTCGTAGTGAACTTTCACGATTAACTGGTGACGTTTCAAGCAGATGGGTGAAGTTCTTTGCCACTCAGCAGCCAGACGATACACAACTGTTACGTCTTGTGTCATTTGTCCTGTCAATTCCAGTGTCAAACGCGAATTGTGAAAGAGTGTTCAGTATTATGAATGCGCTTTGGACCAACAGTAGAAACAAACTAAACTTTAACCTCGTCAAAGCTGAACTGATGATGAAAATGAACTTTCATATGTCATGCAATGAGTTTTATGACTTCATCAGCAAAGACAAAGATCTTCTTAAAGCGGCGAAATCACAAAAAAAATACAAATTTAAATGCCAGGACTGATTTTTTGTTAGAGTTCTTACAACTTCTTGGGCGGCATACTGCTCAATTTTTTTGTCGCGCTCAACGCATCATAGAGATAATAACAAACAAAGTTAACGCATTGCGTTAAGTGCAACAAAAGTTGAGCGGTATACCGCCCCTTGTTTTTTGTTAGAGTTAGAACAAATGGAGTACATTTTTTCTGTTTTAGTGTTTTTGCATTTATGCTTCAAAGATTCACTATTTCACACGTTTCTTTGATTATGATAAAATTATTTAGAGGCTGGGAGTTGGTTAATAACGCTGCTCGATTATCACTCTATTACGCGCAGCACGCACTGTTGCTTTTGATGTCATTTGTGTGTCGTAAGCTTTTGTTGCATCAGTTTTCAAATTCTAAGCATTAAGGTGTCCCGGAATGGTTAAACACAAAGTTGGCAACCCTATTCAGGAAGCGTTAAAATAAACGCACGCTTTTAGTATGAAGACATAATTTCACTGCCAAATTTTCTTCGTAAAATTAAAGGTTTAAAAAAATAATAAAAAAAACGACCTAAAAGAAACACATTGAATAAACCTAGCATTGCTAAATTTCTTGCAGTCGTTGTTTTACTACCAGGCTTATAAGACATAAAGCTACATTAAAAACAATTTGTTATGAACAAATATTGCTACTCTAAAGGCAAAGTATCAGCAATTCATATTAGTGACTTTTCACCAAAAGCGGCCGAGAGCTGTGCTTTAGATCAAAAATACGGAGATATTGCATCGCATATTTTTTTGAAGTGAAATACTGTAGCATTAAAATATTTTAAAAATCTTTATGAAAAAAACTTTTCAAAATATTATTTCCACGTACATTAAACTCCTGGTTTGACGAAGCAGAAATTTTAGAATTAATCCAATTTCGGATCCGAGGCAAATTTAATTGCTGAAGCGATTTTTTTTTCTTCAAAAACAATGATGTTATTTTCTCCTACCTTCAACCACGGTGCTGGTAAATATAAGGTTTTTTGGGGGCCAATCGACCAATAACGGCCTAAATTTTTGCCATTTACAAAAACAACACCTTTACCCCATTCACTCATATCAAGATACGTATCAGAAGGAGTTTCACCAAGATTAAGAGTTGCCTTTAAAAAGGATGGTGCTTTTAGCTTATAGTCCATCAAAGGTGAAACTTTATTCCATTTGTTTATCGAAAGCAAGCTTTTAATAAAATCTGGTTTCATTTCTAAAGGGTATATAGTCCAGTCTTTAATAACTTTTTCATCAACAACCAAAGGTCCAAGAAGACCTTTTCGTTGGTTATCTAATTCCTTCCAATTTATTCTACCACCATTCTCAATAAGAAGTTCAATCTTTGATACTTTCTTATTCTTGTCTGGAGGAAAAATATGTTCTTCATATTTATTCTTCTCATGAACATTTAGTACTATTTTTCTATCTATGAATACTATTCCTCTATCATTCACATGCTTCAACTGGTTTAGTTTTCCGGAACCCATTGTTGTGTACTCAGCACTATATAAAATATAGCCATAGGATTGGCCAGCACCATTATTAATGTTCAACATTTCCATTGATATTGGTAACTCAGATTTTTCATTAGAAAGAAGTTGCAAAACATCCCAAAGCACAACAAGCTCAGATACTGAAATTTCTTTATATGCCTTTCGTAGGTTTATAGTGGGAATATCAATGCTATTTGGTACATAGTTGGGATAATACTGGGATATTATTTTTTTGGCTCTGTGATACTTAAGAGTAAGATCACCATTCTCTGCAATTAAAGCATCATAATCATAACTTGTGATATCGCTTTTATAAACATCATCTCTGAAACCACCATTCATAAATCCAAAATTTGTACCACCAAAAAACATATAAAAGTTAACTGATGACTTTGCAGACAAAATTTTATTCAATGTCTCACCAAACTCTTGAACTGTTAATTTATGATGTGCATGACCCCACCAATCAAACCAGCCAGTCCAAAATTCCATAACCATCAATGGAGCATTTGGCTGCAATGCTTGCAAGTCATTTAAATGGTTATCAACACGTTTAAAATTAACTGTTTTAAGTACGTCTGGGACAGTTTGTTTCTTTAAATCTTCAATGGTATCTGATACAAAAAAGAGTTCATTTATATCCTTCTTTTCCATTAAATTCTTTAAAAATGGAATATAATGGTCATCTTTAAAATATGCACCATATTCATTATCCAACTGAAATGCAATAATTGGGCCCCCATGCTTGTACTGAAATGGTTTTACCAATGGTAACAACACATTGAAGTATTCATCAACAGCATTTACAAATTTTCTATGCATTGTTCGAACTTTCATTGTTGGATCTCTTAGTAACCATGATGGTAAACCTCCAAACTCCCATTCAGAACAAATATATGGGCCAGGTCTTAACAAAACATAAAACCTCAATTTCTGAGCCAATTTCAAAAAATTGCTTAAATCTAAATTGCCACTAAATTCAAATTTTCCAGGTATAGGCTCATGCAAATTCCATGGTACATATGTTTCTATAGTATTAAGGCCACATGCTTTCATTTTTAGTAATCTATCTTCCCAATATTCAGAAGGAAGACGAAAGTAATGTATTGCACCACTTATAAGGGTAATTGGCTTTCCATCAATTTTAAATTGTCTTTCATTTGCTGTTAGACCAGTTCTTTCATTTTTCACATCATGATACTCAGAATCTTGTCTTGTTTCGTTTGACAAAAGCCATTGCCAGATAATGACATTAATAACAAAAAAACATATTGATACCACACAGAAATGAGGTCTTTTAAGTATAGAGCATCTTATTAGCATATTGATTAATTTTGGCTTGAGGTTTCACTTAAAAACATAAAAAAGTCAATATATAGACAACAAAAATGTTATTACAAGATTAGTACTTTAACTTTAGAATTAAAATTGGGATCATGTAATCTCATTGCTGTCATATTTTTTTACTACTCTCTTGACATGTGTCTAATGAAGATTGAATTATCCCAATGGTGAGAGCCAACGTGTTAAAAAATCATAAAAAACTTTCTTAAAGATGAATATTCTAACTTTTGTTAACATGGGTTAGGTTAAAAAAAACTGATTCTCTAAGTACTTTTCAGTCAACATTAAGCTTTATGATAAAAAATTTAGCTTTCGAGGAAATCCCAGGATTGCAAAATCTACTACGGAGATGGCAAAATGTCACACAATTTTGTTTGAAAATTTACTGAAGATCAAAATAAAAAGGTCTTCACTAACCATTCTGTCTAATTTCTCTATTTTTGTCCCAATGGCAAGTGAGGATTAAAAAAAGGTTCTTCACCTGCAATCCAAAGCCTTTGTTCAATACAAAGGTTGGCATTGACCAACATATTGAATACCCCTGCTTTAAACCATTACTTTCAACTCAAACGCAATAAACCAGGAAGTTTTTCTGGGATCCCAGAAATTTAAAACTTAAAAATTGTCTGGGATTTTGGAACATAAACCCTAGTCAACTCTCATAAAGAAAACTACTCATAAAAAAGATTTGCTTAATCAAACTAGTTAGAAATCAAGCTAGCTTTTCAATAATTGTCAATGACTTTTTCTGTTGCTGCAAAATGAAAAATATATGGGAAACACATTCTTAAAAAGAATTATAAATTTTTTATGACTTGTCACAATCAGTTATGCATCTGTGTTAAGGAAAAGCTTTTGCATGAAGTTGTTTATTAATTTGATTTTGATCAAGATCACTTTTGATTTTACAATATGCCATTAAATAGAGACTATTTAAATTTTTGTTTTGTGGTGATATTTAGATCGAATTTAGAACAAAAAGTTTTTAGTTATATGTATGTGGGCAAAGAATTTTGAAAACTATTGGAAATTTTAAATTTGTCATTTTTGTGTTTTGAGATGTTGAAGCAAAACTTTACTAAGATCAAACAATGTTTATTAATGTTTTGTAAAGCAATATAAAATTTGATTTACACCCTAGTACAGGGATGGGAAACCTTCAACCTAAAGGCCACATGCAGCCTTCCAAGCCAAAAAGCCTTTGCATGACTAACGAATTTTTCACATTGACATCTCTTCTACTGAATAAAGAACAGCATGGATTTGAGACAAAATAAAAGAAATCTGAGGCTGATTTCAAGACCTTTTCAAGACCTTTTTTTTAAGAACGCTACGATTTTGGGACTAAAAATGGAAAATCTAAGACTGATTTTAAGTGAATACCTTTGTTTTATTTTTAGGGAATGCTATGATTTTGGGACAAAAAATGAGAAATCAAGACTGATTTTAAGCGAAGACCTTTTTTTTTGGGAACACTATGATTTTGGGATAAATGCTTGACTATAAGAATGCGGCCTTCTTGGTAAGTTGGTGCCACTAAAGTGCCTTTACTTCTAAAAAGGTTCCCCACCCTTGCCCTAGTACAATCATTGACAAGCAAATTAATACCAATTTGTTATGCTAATTTGACTGGGTTGTTTTTTTCAGATGTGTAATACAGCAATGATAGTAATAAATTACTTTATTTAATTTTTTTTTGATTTTCTTAAATTATAAATTAAAATTAAGTTTTAACCTTACGGCAAAACTTTAGAAAAGCCTATTGATTAATATGTAAAAAGTGCAAACATTGAATTCAACCCTCTTCAGGAAATACTATTTTGCACTGTTTGCTCTTAAATTTATTGTAAACTTGTTGTGAGAAAAACCTACTGCTTAACAAAAAAAACAAAGATTGGGACACAGACCCTCATCCCATTTGGAAATCTATAAGTCTATAAATGCACCTGAATGAAAACATATTTCCAAAAATAAAAAGTTATATTTGAAATATGTACATTTTGTGTACTGATTGCAATCACCAACAGTATTGCATAAACTTATGTAAACAGAGTTGTATTATCTATAAAGCTAAAGAAGCTAAAGCTTTGCACTCAAGAGAAAATTTGACCCACCAAAAATAACAAAGTTACCAGAGTGGTCCAAACTTATTACTCTTTTAGGCTTTTTTTTTAGTTATTGTTGAACTAGTGAGAAGTAGTTGATTAGAGACTCTTAAAAAAGCTGTAGACCCAAAAAAAGTAATTTAATTCAGACTTGTCCCTAAAACAGGACATGTGGGGGAGCATATTGGGGTAAATGGGAATTGAAATAAATAATTAAAAACTCAGTTGTCCAATCAAAGTAAATGTACATTCAACTTACTTGTATTTAAAATTTAGCAATTTAATATCTAAGGTAATTTGCTTTCTTGCAATGGCAATTACTTTCTTGCAGCCTGGGCCACAAGTAAGTCTGCTCTTCTTATTACACATGACAGACCAAAACAGAAGGGTATCTACTAGCGATGGCAGAATGCTAATTTTTTTTTATTCTAATGACAATTTTGATTCCGATATTTTTGTTATATAAAATTTATTTTGTTTTTATAATAGACTAACAAAGTGATTTAAAGCATCTGCTTTAATCAGTTAGATAATTAATATATAGTTCCTCTACCCTAATTACCTTACATTGCTGACCATTAGCTACTGTAAATTAAAGATTATATATACTGAAAAATTCAATTTATCTTCTTTAGAGACTAGTCTATGAAAAGAGCAGAGCAATACGTAAATACAAAATTTATTTAATCACTGTTTAAAAAACCACATCTGTTGTATCTTTAGTTAAATAGAATCTTAATCCTTATTGAAATAGAAAAAAAAATTTTTTGAAAAAGGATAATTAAATATACAGTATAATGTTAAATTTTTAAAGTACTTTTTAAAAAAACACAACAACCTGTTTCATTGCATGGAATTGTCAGGTGGTTACTTGAAAAATAAAGAATATAATCTATGCAACAAAAACATAGTATATTAAAGTGAATCATCCTTTGATAAATAATATGTAGTTCTGTAAAACATAGTTTATTAGAGGAAATTTCAAAATTTTTAATCTTGCTTAGAATTAGAAATATTATTTTAGCTTTTCAATCGTTATGCTCAGAAATATACAGTTTGTTAAATTAATCAAGCAAATAATGCAACTGTGATGTCATATAAGAAAAAAATAAGTTAAGATATAGTAAACACAAGTACAGAAGGTATGGATTTATATTAAGATGATCTGGCTCTCTTTTTCTTACCTTAATATGAAGAAAACAGACTGTTGTGGTTTTTTAAATAGTGATTAAATAAATTTTGTATTAAACTGCTCTGATCTTTTTATTTAGCACTCTGCAATGAAGACTGCTTCACTCTTGCTACATACACTGAACATATATTGCAATATTATATGAGACTCTTGAAATATATATAAATTGAAAAAAGCAATTAACCTGTTTTTGTAGGGTGCTCATGGAAATTCAGAACATATACTGTTCATTGTTTTTTTATTTATTGCAAGAAAAAAAGCAGCTCTACAACCCTTTGCATCTGTTTCTTAATCCGATAAAACAGGGTGTAATGATGTTTTTGTCTGAATAAATGAAAAATACTTGCATATATATATATATATATAACTGGAGACAGTACTGTTTTGACCTTTCGGGTCTCATCAGTCCAGTGAAGTTATATATATATATATATATATATATATATATTTAATGCTCTGAGTTTTCATTGAGCTCTTTACTGACAGTCTTGCCACTTTTATTATTATATATACAGTATATATATATATAGTTATTTATGCTCCCTGCTCTTGCAGGTTGAGCACTCTGGCTGAGAAGACAGTGATGGTGCTGCACTATGCATAGCTCATCATTTTACATGATTTGAGCACTCTTGGCATCACTGGGTTTTGATTTTACTGTGGTTTAAAACCACAAGTAAAAGATTAGCCAAAAGGTACAAATTGGTGTGCCTTGTTCTTTCTTAGCAAAACTTCACTGCACTGATAAGACCCAAAAGGTCAAAACTATACTGTCTGCAGTTATATATATATACAAAGATGAGTATTATCAATGATGAGGATCAAATCAAAATTTATTAAATAAATTTAAACACTACGCATAATTTTTTTTTTTTAATATAAAAATTGCAACATGCTGTTTTGCACAAAAAAACGGCTTTTCAGGTGATTATCTTATTCAAATAGAATGTCTATTTAAATAAGAAGTTTTTTCAGCAGAGCTTTCAGGAGATTGACTCACTATCTTTCTGATAAGATGTTTATTTTTACTGCTAAAAATTCTTTAAGACAGCCTGTTTTTTGAAATTTTTTACGGTGTTAGGTACAGCAGTCTTCTTAATGTTCATCTACCTTGATAATTCACATTCATTGTGGAAAGACTGGTAAATTGAACGTGTTTTTCAATGCTGACTGCTAGTTTTTTTGCCAATTTTTGGGGTTCAAAATTTTGATTTTTTAAGCTAAACGTTTAAAATATTAAATAAAAGTAAAAATTAATGTGTAATAAGGTTTATTTTCAAAACCTAAATATGCATTCTGATACAAGAATACTTTGTATTACCAGGTTAAGCTTTTCTTTAAAATATGCGTTTTTGCAAAGGTGGTCGCAAACTTTTGTCCCTGACTGTATACACCATATGGGACCAATTGGTGCTATTGATTTGCTGGTGACAATTAACCACAACCAATTTGGGTTAGGGTTAGTGATAACAAGGGCTGTTAAGGTTAGTGACAGTTGGTGATGATTTGCCATGGCTGATTCGCCACCAACTTATGATTATAATCCTTAAAAATATGTATTTTTCCAAAAACGAAAATGTCTTTTTTCATATACAGTTATTTGCAAAAGTATTGAACCACCTTATAAAATATGTCTATTTGGCAATTTAAGCTAATTATTGCATCATCCGCAATGACAAAGCACATGTACACATTCCAGAATTGTCAGTTCTTTTCTGAAGTTCAGTGCAGTAAGGTTGTTTTGCATTTACTCACAATTTATCTTTTATTTTAGTGTTTCCCATATTTTTATTTTACAAAAAATGACCAAAAATTCATATCAAACTGAAGTAGAATGTGCTCAAATTGTTGCTCTTCACAAAAATGGACTATCACAGCACCAAATACCTAAACAGTTAAGCATTAGCAAGTCATCTATTCAAAGAGCAATAACTAAATTGAAAAATGAAGAAATTTATGGCAATCAAAAGAAAAGTGGTAGACCCAGAAAAACAACCTATTGAGATGATACCTCCATGAAGCACACTGTTGCTCAGTCCCTAACAAGCTCTTGTAAGAAAATCAGATCCCATTTGCTTCTTAAAGGTACAAATGTTAGTATTAGTACAATTTCATGTTGACTCAGCAAGGAATTTAGCCTGAAATCTTATAAGCCTGCCAAAATATCACAACTCACTTCCCAAATGAAAAAGAAGAGATTGGAATTTGCCAAGAAATATATTGATGGGAGTGTTGAAGACTAGAAGAAAGTGCTTTTCTAGAAGACTAGAAGAAACTCAGATGAATCCACTTTTCAACAATTCACAGTAAGGAAAAATCATGTCTGCCAATTCATGGGAGAAAGATTTAATAAAAAATACACCATCTCACTATGAAACATCCCACAACACAAATGATATGGGATGCAATGAGTGCTAATGGTATGGCTGGTATTTATTTCTTGAAGCCTGGTACCACTATGAATGGTGCTAAATATGCTGAATTGTTAAAGAATAAGCTATCAACACATATGGCAGTCCATCAATCACTTATTTTTTATGCATGATGGTGTACCTTGTGATTGGTCAAAAATTGTTAAGCAGTTTTTAACAGAAAATCACAACAAGATCCTAGATTGGCCTGGAAATAGCCCCAATTTAAACCTAATCAAAAACTTATGGTCTAAAATAAAGGATTTAGTGTCACAAAAGCAGCCAGGATCTTTCTCAGAGTTGGTTAAAGTTATTTAAGAACTGTGGGTGAAAGAAATTTCTGGAGAATATTGTGAATCCCTCATATACAGTATGCCTTATTGATTGCAAGTTGTCATTGATGCTCATGGAGGACATACAAAGTATTAAAAATGTATGTACGGTATTTATATAGTAAATTGAACAATATATACATGTTTTCTTCCTTTTTTTACGATATGATAGCAATTTACTCTAGTTCACTTCACCAAAATAATTTTTTTGTAGGAAAAGCTATTAGGGTGGTCCAATACTTTTGCAATTGACTGTATATGTGCACGCTCCATAATAGTGAGGTACAAAAAAGGGAAAATACTGAATAAATTAGGAATCATTTTCAAGAACTAAAATTTTCATCAAACATTTTTTGATTCTGATGCCGATTCTGATTCCTAAAACTCATCAATTCTTTCAATTCTCGATTCTGATTAATTGTCCCATCACTAGTATCCAACTATCCCGATGTTTAGTAAGGGTCTGCTAATTGGCAAACATCTTTTTCAGGATGGGGCAAAGGTCTTGGAAAAATGCTTTTTTTAGGGTGCATTGCCAACAAGCTCTGAGGCAACAACTGCAGTCCAACTCTGTTGCTTTAAACTCTAACTCTGATCTGACTGTGAATGAACTTAATTTTAATAAAATTGCATATATCTCCTAAAAACTAATGTTGCAACAATAAGCAAATTGGCTGCAACTTACTAATTAATCAGCCATGATATAGCAGCACACAGGGGCACAACCAGCTTCAAGAGGCCTGACACAATTCCAACATTTTTTTAAATGTGGGGGGGTAGAGCCCTCTGCACCCCCTTGACTTTTTTTCTTAACAACCACTTAGTTTGGTAAACTCCGCGAGCTATGCTTTCCGCCATCGCGTTTTTTCGACTTTGCACGATTGTGTCATGTGTCTCGTAGGTGGCATTATTTCTGCAGCTTTAAGGGCTCGTTTCCGCTTCAAGCGTGAAATGGAGCATTCTTTTGTTTTATCAATTCTTTTTGCTTCGCTTAGCGCTCGCTTAAATTCAGCCGCGGAAAGAAAAAACAATGAAACAAACGAATAATGTTTCATTTCACGCTCGTAGTGGAAACGAGCCCTAAGCTCAATATCCAAAAGCCAAGAAATGCTTGCCTATCATTCAAGCGTTGTTTTAAAATGGTAAGTAAAAACTTAAGTTTTTTGATTAGCTTTCTTTGTTATATATTTTATTTCACAAAACGAGTCTGGACAGGAACAACGTCGAAGATTGTAGGCTGCTTAAAATTTTACAGAAACGCGATTTTAAGTTGTCAAAAAATTCGTTAGTATAGATATAGTTTCAAGTTTGGATAATATAAACAATACAAATTATTACGTCTTAATAATTGTTGCAAGAGAAAAAAGATAGTTTTTCAGTTCAAGACTATCTTAAAGTTGTTAAGGTAACTGCAGTGGCATGCGGTCAGGGCATGCAAGTCATGCGTTGCATGACCAAATTTTTAGGAATTGCATGACAAACTTTTGCGCGATGAGTTAGATATCGTTGAATTCGGTGAGAAATATTACTTGTTTCGGATCAAATCTGAGGCTGATCCGAGACGAAGACCTATTTTTTTTGTGTTATTTTAGAGAATATGGTGAATTTAGGACGAAAAGTAAGAAATCGAAGACTGCATAAAAGTGATGACCTTTTTTTTTTTTTTTAGAGATCACTGCATTTTGACGGCAAAAAGAGCATTACCCGGAACAATTTCAAGCAATGATCTTTCTTGTTTTTAGGACTGGATTTTTAGGACAAAAACTACATTACCCAGGAAAGATTTCAAGTGATGACCTTTTTTTCTTTTTTTTTTTTTTAGAGATCACTGCATTTTGACGGCAAAAAGTGCATTATTCGGAACGATTTCAAGCGATGATCTTTCTTGTTTTTTTAGAGTTCATTGGATTTTTTGGACGAAAACTGCATTACCTAGGAAAGATTTCAAGTGATGACCTTTTTTTTAGAGATCACTGCATTTCTGGAACGAAAACTGCATTACCAGGAAATGACTTCAAGTGATGACCTTTTTTTTAAAAATCACTTGAATCTGGGACGAAAATTGGTCTTGAATACACCCAATTTTATGACCTGGGTTTGGCATGCCAATTGCATGACTAGTCTCAGAAGTCACCGCACGCCACTGGTAAACTGTTACATCACGATTAATAATTTGCGATCGTAAAATTCGACATGTATGAGCGTTTTTCTGCGTTATTGAATAATGTAATTAAGCTAAGACAAAACTACAATATCCTAGATCAGCGTGGTCCAACTACGGGCCCGCGGAACAATTTTGCACAAGTCTTGTCGATTACAAGCAGCGGCAACTTTTTTTTGAAGAACGCTATGATTTTGGGACGAAAATAGGAACTTCGTAGATCGATTCCAATTGAAGACCTTTTTTTTTTTTTTTAGAGAACACCCTGATTTTGGGACCAAAATAGGTGTTTTTAGCCGGCTGAGGCCCGCAAACTCGAATAATTTTGAAAAGTGGCCCACAAGAGTGCAGAAGTTGGACCACCCTGTCCTAGATAATCTTCTGAAAACAAACTATGTCACGAAAAAGTGTGAATACGAGAAGCTAGAATAAAATATGTTCGTAGCGTTTTTATATTTTTTTTTATTTTACAATAATTTTTTACTACTTGGCAAAATGTATATATTCATTCGATAGACTTCTTTCTACTGTAAAAAACTGTTGTGATCGTCTTTTTGAGTATTTTGAGATTTTATTATTTGTGAGGCTTACATATGGAATGTCCAGGGGGTAAAAAGCAACATTTTCAACACCTGCTATTCTTCGCTTTTCATCAAGGCCAAAAAGCTGCTGAAGCAACCTGGGACATTTGCATGGTATACGGGGAAGGTGCCATAGGCGAATCTACGGCAAGAAAATGGTTTGCAAAGTTCAAAAATGGCAATTTTGACATCGACGACATGCCCTGCAGCGGAAGACCTTCTGAATTTGACGAAGATCATCTCAAAGCACTTTTGAAGGAGGAAAGCTGCAAAACAAGTCGTGAATTGACCGAAAAAAGGAACTGCAATCAAAAAACGATTCTCAATCATCTTTATTCAATGGGATTTGCCGAAAAATTGGGAGTCTGGGTGCCTCATGCGCTTTGAGAAAACAACAAAGAAAATCGCCTTTAAATTGCTTCTCAACATCTCGCCTGCCATTAAGCAACACGCGGTCACAAACAGCGCTTTTTGTACCGAATCGTCACGGGAGATGAGAAATGGTGCCTATATATAAATATGAAGCAAAGAAAGAAATGGGTGGCTCCTGGAGATACGCCAAAGCCGAGAGTTAAACCTGACCTCCATCCAAGAAAGACCATGATCTGCGTTTGGTGAGACTGGGAGGCCATGGTGCACTGGGAAATGCTCAAAAGGAATGCCATGGTCAACAAGCGTTACATAGCTTTACATAGCCAAGCTACATCGCGTGAATGAGACTATTTGACTGAAAAGACCACATGGACAAGGCCAAACCATATTTCTTCACAACCAGACCAGGCCTCATGTTGCACAAGTCGTCAAAGCCACACTCCAAGAGCTTGAACGGAAGGTCCTTCAGCATCCGCCGTATTCTCCGGACCTTGCACCCACAGATTACTATCTTTTCCGCTCTTTGTCAAACCATATGAGTGGCGTTACCTTTGACAATGAAGAAGACCTTAAAAACTGGCTCAACAAATTCCTGGATACCAGACCCGGAGATTTTTGGCGGAACGGCATCAACAAATTGGTCAAGAGGTGGGAGGAGGTCGTAAACAGCAACGGAGAATACATAATTCATTAATTTATAGCCATAACTTTTTCGTTTTTGTTTAAATAAAAATCTTTGATAAAAACGCTATGAACATATTCCTCAACCTAATAGATATTTCATAAATATAAAAAATCGGAATAAAATGCTGTTGCCCAGGTCTCAACAAGGGCATCGGGTGCCACATCCGGCACGCAAGCAGCAAATTTGACAATAGTTTTAAGGTTTCGAGCTTCTTTTTAAATGCGATAAAATGTAAATAACGGTGTTCGCCATAGTTTTGGCAATTACGAATCATTTGCCGTGTTTCGATCGGAAAGTCGGACATAGAGTGAATGATGTTTATTGTATGTATAGTTAAGCATCACTTGAATTTTTTGTTCAATGTAATAGTTACTAAAAACGGCAAACGCAACTATAGATCAAACTTTTGAACAAACCATTTAAAATTTCTTTGGTCATCTTTCCAAAATAGTTTAAAATTTTCGGCTGTTTTGCAAAAAATTCGAACAAAGTTCGAAAAACACTGAAGGAGCATAGAGAAAACGCTCGTTTCTATTCGTCGAAAGTAAAACGGAAACCAGTTACTATTGTTAAATTGGCACGAAACGTCATTTATTAGCGCTAAAATTATATCTTGTTACGTATCAGTGCGCAAAGGGGACTGACATCAGGTGAAAAAGGGGCTGACGTGACCTCCAAATAAGCCCCCTGGTTGCGCCTCTGGTAGCACATACCAATTAATTGAAGCCAATTACTGATCATACATAATATTTGAATAGCACAATATACACCATTTAATCTTGTCAGTACATAATAAATATTCATTTCTATACAAATTATCAGTAATTGGCTTAAAATAATTAACATAATTCTTCTTTTTGCTGATGATACAGCACTTTTTGCCTCAGGTGATAAATCAACTTCCTTAGAAAAATTGGTCAATAGAGAACTTAAAAAAAATTGAAAATTAGTTCCTTAAAAACAAGCTTAATTTAAACACCCAAAAATCAAGCACTACAATGTGTGGAGAAAAGAAAACGGTAAATAACATGATAAACATTTATATAAATAATAGTCAAATTTGCTAAAAAGACAAACTTAAATACCTGGGAGTTGTAATTGATAAAAATCTAAAATGTAAAGCACATATAGATGAATTAAACTACTTGTCTACTAAATCTGTGGGAATGCTGTATCATTTAAAAAAATACCTTTCCATTAATAACTTAAAGCTCGTGTACAACGCACTTATAAAAAGCAGATTGCAATATGGCATAGTTTTGTGGGAAAATGCAAATCAATTACCATTAAGAAACCTTAATAAAATGCATAATAGAGCTATATGATATATATAGAACAAGATTCAATAAGTTGTATGCGTTTTCTAAATTATTAAAGGTAAATGAATTGTACCAATATTCTGAATTGAAATTCATGTTTCGATTGTACAATGACAGTGAGTTTGAAGATAGAATTCCACTAGTAAATGAAATTCATACTTATAACACACAGCAATCAAATAATAAAAACATTTTTATTTCACATTTCTTGGCTTGTAAATTATCAAAGAGTATTACAATAAATTTTATGAAAATGGGGAACAAGCTGCCAATTAATATAAGAACCAAAAAAAGAATTAAATTATTTAATAGATTATTGTACAAACACCTGCTAGATACCTATGAAATTCAAACAACATCCAAATTTTACCCTTATTAATTATAGTTTTTTAGTATTAATACAGGATGAACTAGCTATGATAAAAAACTAATTTAATGTTTTAAGCTTTAAATTTAAGAAATATTATGTTTTGCATTGTTTTTTGTGCACCTCTTAATCCTTAATTGCTTGCTGAAATGTGTTATGTTGTTTGTTTTGTGCTATCTGCCTTTATTTCAATCTAATTTATGCTGAGATCTATACTGTCATTTAATTTAATCTTATTGACCTTTGTTTTTTCATTCTTTTGTTTCTTGTTTGCTTTTTGTTTTGTTTTTATTGTTGTGCTATTGATTTTTGCCTTTATTCTGAAATTTGTCATAATGTTTGTTTTATGCTATCTGCCTTTATTTTAATCTAATTTATGCTGAGATCTATTCTGTTGTTTAATTTAATCTCATTAACCTTTGTTTTTTGTCCTTTTGTTGCTTGTTTTTTGTTTTTTTTCATTGTTTTGCTATTGGTTTTATGCTATTTGCCTTTATTTCAAATCTAATTTATGCAGAGATCTATTCTGTCATTTAATTTATCTATTTGGCCTTTGTTTTTCCTGCTTTTGTTGGTTTTTTCTTTCATTGTGTCTGTAAGGTAGATTTATATTTATGATGTAATATATCTTGTGTTATCTTTTCTATGCTTAATAATCAATTTTACTCACCAAAAACTTAACTAATATATTAAATTATGTGTTATAAACTTTCAAATAAGCTGGGGGTAGTGATTAAATGACTTTTTGTCCCTTCCTACCCCTGCATGACATCTTTATAGTGTATTTTGGCGTAATATAAATGGCTTATTATTATTAATCAATTTGTTTAATTTCAATATGTAAAAATCATTGTGTTTGTTTTAACTGTTAATACAATTAAAAGATTTTGATGCAAATAAACAGATATCTCTCTCCCTCATAAATCACCTCTATCAATTAACATAAAATTGACTTAAAACAAATATAAGTGATGCTCATTTGCTTTCTATTTATACAAAGTAAAACTCACATATAATTATAAGACAATGCAGACAGTTTCTGTTATTCTAGTAAAAACCTATATGCTTCTCACTGCAAGTTATTAGAGAAGCCAATTATTAGACAAAATGTTTGGTTGCCAATTATTTGTTGAAACAATAATGCAGTACTATAAAAAAAAAATAATCAAAATATCATACTTGTAACATTAATGAAAAAGTATGAAAGTAAAATGTAAAACAGATGCAAATGTTGTGGCTCCTTCTAAAGAACTTTTTTTGAATACCAATTTAAGGTCACCTGACCAAAAAGCTCAATAGTAGTTAAAAAAAACTTTGCATTTACTAAGCTACACCTGAAAAAAATTAAAATGTCAAAGGTGTACATTAAAATAAAAGACATCAAAAAGAAGAACCTTATATAAAAAGTGTATTAACATTTCAAGACAATTATATTATACGTAATTAATCAGAGCTTTGTGACAGAAAACCACAGCAATAAAGATTATTTGCTCTTACAAAATTATTAAGCACTTTATTAGCAATGTAAGATGATGCACCATTATCATATAAGTTAATGGATCAAACTAAAAAACCAACAATAATGCTTAGCAACTACAATAATATCAATATAACTAAATTTTAAAACACCATTAAATTCAATAACCACATCAGCCTGCTTAGCTTTTCAGCTGATAAAATGGTAAAATATAAATCAAAATACTATTTTTTTAATTGCTTTTCATAAACCATTTTATTTCATTTCATCTCTATTTCCACCCTTTTGACTTGCAGGAAAGCAACAAAGGCACCATACATAGGGCAAGCATTACTTTGACCTGCTTCCAAAGATGCCAGGCACAAGATATTGCTTTTTGGTTGAAATTTTTACTTGTTTTTTAGTTTTATAGAGATATGATTGAAATCTAGAACTGCTCACTAAGACTGCCAAGCAGAGGAAAGTGCCACAAAGTGTCTTTCCCAAAGACAACTTAGAATGGCACAAGTAGGTTTTGCAATGAGACCATGTAGATCACAATCATATGTTCTTAACCACTTGACCATATTTTTTTGTTATCAATTTATCATCTGATAAGCTGAAGACCAAACAAGCTGTAGTGGTATGGTTTTTAGAAGTGCTTTTTATTTCAATACAGATATTTTATGCATATCAAGTTTTTTGCTTTAATCTATACTGAAAATTATCCTATGTTACACTTTAACTAGAATTAAACAGACAACATGACACTTAACTAGAATTAAACATGACTTAGCCAGCATTACCGAAGTGAAGAAATTGTCACAAGCAGGGGCACAACTAGGGGGGGATGTTTGGACGGCATGCCATCTCCCTTTGCAATACCTATTAAATGAAAAGCAAACTAAAAACAATGGACCATTTTACAACTAGAATGACATGCCATTCCACTTTACAATCTCTATCGAACTACGATTTCGGGAGAAAATAGCAAATTTGGAGACGAAATCGAAGTGAAGACCCTTTTTTTTTTTTTAGAGATCGCCTCGATTTCGGGAGAAAATAGCGAATTCGGAGACGAAATTGAATTTTTTTTTAGAGATCACTATGATGGAGAACGGAAGAATGGAATTTTTAGCTTTGCAAAAATTGAATGTCTAAAAAAAGTTTTTTTACTTTAATTGCCATTCCCCTCCATAGGCGTACGCAAGGGGGGGGGTTTCAGGGGTCAAAACCCCCCCCCTTGAAGAATGACGTTCAGGCATATATACATGGCAGTGGCGTACGCAGAAATTTGTAAAGGGGGGGTTTTGAAGCCGAAAATGTGATTGCTCTCAGTAGTCCTGGTAATGGACAAAAACTTTCAAAATTCGGCCTACATTCAAAAATAAAGTGTTTTGGTTTTAAGAACATCTTGCAGTAGCATGAATTTCTTTTTACCAAACCGTAAAACTAACTATTGAAAAGGTATGTGCGAGTAATTCAATCATGACAAGAAACTTTTCAAATTAAAAGCAATTTGTGTAAATGATGAGAACAATAGGTGGAAAATCAAACGAACAAAAAAATAACCTTACTTAACGAATATTTAAAAATTTTTTAAAGGCTTATATTCAAACGCCTGTTTTTTTCACTTAATCTGTTAATTACATCATCAGGGCAAGGCACGCGTGTGGCTCCTATAAATGTTTAATGCAGATCCATTCATTCGAGTGGTAGCCTACCACTTGTGTTTCGTAAGCACGTTTTTAGTCTGCGTAATGTGGAAAGCTTTACAATTGTTCACTAGTGCATGTTATCACTGGAAGAGTTAACAAAATGGTCATCAATGCAAATATGTTCGGAACAGCATCGGAAGTGCATTCCTTGATGCTGCTCAACGCATCAGTTGGTCTTTCTGCTGCGTTCAACCGAAAAAGTTTCCTGTAACATAATATCAGTTCAGGCACTAATTCTCCCCAGGATTTCGTTAAATCATTTTCGTAAAATTTTCCCAAAACTTGAATACTTTTAATTTGTTGAGGAGTTGGTGCACTAGTTTGATCAGCAGAAATTAAACACTGAAATCCACCAATAATCGATTTGTGGGCTGTAAATCTTGCTTTGAGAGTGACAATAAAGTTATCAAGAAATAGAATAAAAATCCCTAGTCTAAAATATTTTTCATCTGTTACAGCAGCAATATTGCATCGATTGGTCTGTCTTCAAGAGGGCATGGTATTTTTAAAATAAAATCTTCGGCTTTGCAAAAATATAGAGTTGGGGAAATTCATATTCGGTTTTTTCTCTAAGACACTTCAACTCATTTGCAATAACCTGTGCAATGTTGACGGCCTCAAGAAGGTTTATCGACTTTTTTTGCTTAACTTTACACAAAACAACACTGTATCCAAAAACGTATTTTAAAACTAAGAGAGCAATGCAAAATTCACTTTGCGTAATTGTCGGTAGCAACTGCAGAGCTCGTGGTGCAGTGAAATCACTGCAATTGATTCTACTTGAGGTGATTCTTACTAACCAATTTGTTTCCTTATTCAGACAGAAAACCAAAATATTTGTTTTACCAAAATTTAACAAATTATTTCTTTATTTTAAGTTGAAGTTGAAACACCTTATTCAAATAGAAAAAACAAATTAAAACTGTCGAATTGAAAACTAACTCAAACTCACAAAATTAAAGCAAATTAAACTGTACAATTGCTCACGCTTAAGCCAAAAAAAAGCATAGAAAATCAAAGCGACCTAAATTCAAACGCATGTTACGTGATTGAGTCACAATGCTAATTGTCTTAATCTTTTAACCTTTTTCTTTCGCCAACGAGGTAACAACAACAACAACAACAACAACAACAATTTATTTGCTTACTTCAGCAGTAAAATTGATAATACACAGTAAAATATTAGGCATATGAAAACAAACACTTTTATACTAGTAGACATACACATTGTATGCAGATAAATATGATTTATGAAGTAAACTGGACAGTGAAAGACCAATTAATGGTCATCAAGTCAAGAACTGTCCATAGTCTATTATAATATTCATTACTGGTAGTATTATTCAATAAAAAAAAAGAACAAAACTCGGAAGATACTAGTTATTTTGCAATATACACAAGTGACTCGTATCAAAACAAGAAAAGTACACACAAAAAAAAAAGAAAAAAATACGAGAATATATTTTCAGGGTAATAACTTGCATTATAAACATAAACTCACACATAAAAAAAATACAACATAGCTTTGATCAGGGAATACGATTAATATTTATTTATCAACATCAATTTTACACGTCTATTAAACGGTAAGCGCAGCAAACTAACAATAAATCACGTTACCAGCTCGTGATGAGGTTTCTCTGTCTGGCCATGCTAAAATTTCTGCCAAAGCTTCTACAACGGTAAATTGTAAATTTGAAAAAGTACTAACACTCTCGTGTCGATCGACCCATCTGATAGCACAAATTTGAACAAGTTTTTAAGCTTTTGTTGTTGACGAAATCGTGTTGATGGACTTGCGCAAAATGTTTTGAAGTTTTGGAGCATTAAAAAATTGTGAATTGAAGCTATTGTTTCCATCCAGTTTATTTCCATTCCCATGCTTAACTTTCAATATTTTACAAGTTTGAAAGTCTTCTTCACAGTGGCAATGTACAGTACATAAGCTAACTTTGAAGCAATTTAAACGATAGCAAAAATTGATGCGCAAGCAGTAATTAAGTTTAAAAAGTGCGGTAAACAATAGAAACCAAAACATGTACTGTATATATGACTGAACACCATTCTTCAAGGGGGGGTTTTGACCCCTGAAACCCCCCCTTGCGTACGCCTATGATACATGGTAATAAGTAGGCTTCCATAATATGATTTTAGTTTCTATTGTTTACTGCACTTTTTAAACTAAATTACTGCTTGCGCATCAATTTTTGTTATCACCTAAATTGCGTCAAGTTAGCTAATGTACAGCTGCCACTTGTGAAGAAAATATTGAAAGTTAAGCATTTTATGCTTTGCTTTTGATGTCTATCGTTTTATTACAATGCTTTCCCATGAGATACAAGCCTACTTACTCAGCTGTACATTGATATGAAAAATAAAACAAGTTTTAAGCACCTAAGGAGGATTTGAAAGATTGATTGATTGAACTCTGATAAACGTGACAAAAAAAATTTAAATATGAATTGTAAAATATAATATAAAATAGTTTAACTGATCAAGTCACCATTGTAAAAAATTTTTTTCTATGAGACGAAGGCTCATAAAACTTTATAAAGTAATAATTGTACACCATAACTAAATAAGAAAATTTTATAAAAATGGTTCTTCGTTTTTACTAAAATTATTTTAATGTGCAGCTAGATAGCGTTTATAGCAGTTGCAATACAGTTTGTTGGATAAAGCAGTTAGAGTTTAATATTTCTAAATCAAACTATCATGCAATTAATTACCATCTAATTTATTAAAATCCCAACTGTAAGAGTATGTTTCGCGAAAGTATGATCGTCACGGGTATCTTATTCAAATAGAAATGAATATGTAGCAAAATATGAGCTATCTTTATACTTTGGTAGTAGCCTACCTGGTATCTGCCTTGTGATCGTAATCATTATTAAAATTGAGTTCGTTCTGAGCTGAATTAATTAAATTGTAACAGCGAGCTTAACTCGAGAAAACTTTTGATATTTAAAGCATTTTTATTTTTTTAGTATTGTCTGTTTTAAAATGTAAAACTAATCGAAAATTTTAGGCAGTTTTACAAGAATGAGCCGAAAATGTTAAACTTGTTAAAATCAAGTAATTTGAAATGGTAAAAATTTGTCATAAAATTTTTTTAATTACGTCTTTTCCAAAATTAAGTTTGTAATTATTTGATTTCCTAAATTCTAACTTTGTTATTAAATGCTGAAAATGGTATTTAAAAATAAATAGAAAATAATCAAAAATTTTACGCTTATGGCGTTTTGCAAAGGATGACGCATGACGTTATTGTTATTGCTCTATTTCTTTGATAGTTAACAATTAACATTATTGCTTTCAAAATTATCAGTTAATATTTTTTGCACTGGTACAAATTTTTTTATCCTGCCATTCGTATTGATAATATACGATTACTCTAACAAGAATTAATTTAAAAGAGATTTCAGGTTGCATAATTTTTTAATCTTAAAAGAATTTATTTAATCATTTAGTCATGTTTCCTCAACAAAAAAGGAGAAAAACTTTGTTAGACTTTAACTTTAAAAAAATTCGTAATAACGACTGCGAAAATGTTAAAAAAAGTATTCCCGTTGATGATTTGGCATGTAGCAAAAATAATCCGCAGAATGTAATAGAAGAACCAGGTGAGACTCCAGACGCAGACAAAGCAACAAAAGATTTAGTTTTACAACCGTCAAATGACATTTCACTTTGTATAGGAAAAACTTATACTCAAGCAGAAAGACTTCGAATGCTAAAAAACATATGGATTCCGGATCAGTCTTTTAATTTTCCAATTACCGCAACCAATCACCGAAATTTACGGTTTCAGCACCGCTGGTTTATTCGCTTCAAGTGGTTAGCGTACTCATATTTAGAAAATGGAGCCTTTTGCAAATACTGCGTTTTATTTGGAAGTAAAGCAGGCAGTGGAGTTGGAAACCAACCTCTAGGAACTTTGTGTGCGGTAAAGTTTCAAAAGTGGAAAAATGCGCTTGAACGCTTTGCAGACCACGAGAGCACAAAATATCACCGCGACAGTGTGGTGGCAGCAGAGACCGTTATGTCAATCTTATCAGGAAAACAAGATAGCATCGAAATTCAACTTAATCAGCAACAGAAGCAAACAATTTTAGAAAACCGAAGAAAAATCACACCAATTATAGAAACAATTATACTCTGTGGTCGACAGGGTATTCCTTTAAGAGGACATCGGGATAGTGGTCCACTCACTTTCGAATCAGAAAAAAATCTAGAAGATAATAATAATGACGGAAATTTGCGTGCTTTACTTCGATACAGAATGAAACATGATCAAGTTTTCAAGAATGATTTTCTTTCTGCCGGACGCAACTCTCAGTATATCAGCCCAAGAATGCAAAACGAAATTATAAGTATTTGCAATGACTTGATACTTAAGCGATTGGTCGATTCCATTAACAGGTCCAGATTTTTTTCTGTATTGGCTGACGAAACAACCGATATATCATGTCAGGAACAATTGACTCTTTGTGCTCGGTACGTAAGTGATGACTTTGCTATTGAAGAATCTTTTCTCCAGTTTGTACCCATAACAGATCTATCAGGCAAGAATTTGGCTTCAACAATTTTGAACAATTTATCGGACATTGGTATTGATGTTTCAAAAATGCGCGGTCAAGGATACGATGGGGCCACAGCTATGAGTGGAAGATTGAATGGTGCCCAAGCCTATATCAGGGAAATTATTCCTACAGCTCTTTACGTTCACTGTGCAGCCCATAGTCTTAATTTGGCTGTCTCTAATTCATGCGATCTCTCGCCGGTTCGTAACTGCATGGGAACAATAGCTTCAGTTTACAATTTTTTCAATGCTCCAAAACGTCAAAACATTTTACGCAAATCTATCAACACGATTTCGTCAACAACAAAAGCTCAAAAACTTGTTCAAATTTGTGCTACCAGATGGGTCGATCGACACGAGAGTGTCAGTGTCTTTTCAAATTTACAATTTGCTGTTGTAGAAGCTCTGACAGAAATTTCAACATGGCCAGACAGAGAAACTTCATCATGAGCTCTACAGTTGCTATCGACAATTAGGCAAAGTGAATTTTGCATTGCTCTCTTAGTTTTAAAAAAGATTTTTGGATACAGTGTTGTTTTGTGCAAAGTTATGCAAAAAAGTCGATAAACCTTCTTGAGGCCGTCAACATTGCACATGATATTGCAAATGAGTTGAAGTGTCTTAGGGAAAAAGCCGAAGATGAATTTCACCAGCTCTATATTTCTGCGCAAGAAACGGCCAAAACCCAAAATTTTATTTTAAAAACACCACGCCTTACTTCAAGACAGACCAATCGATGCAACATTGCTGCTGAAACAGATGAAGAATATTTTAGAGTAGGAATTTTTATTCCATTTCTTGATAACTTTATTGTGACTCTCGAAGCACAATTTACTGCCCACAAATCGATTATTGGTGGATTTCAGTGTTTAATTCCTGCTGATCCAACCATTGGACCAACTCCTCAACAAATTAAAAGTATTCAAGTTTTGGAAAGATTTTACGAAAATGATTTAACGAAATCCTCGGAAGAACTAGTACCTGAACTGATACGAGTATTATGGTACAGGAAACTTTCTCGGTTGAACGTAGCAGAAAGACCAACTGATGCGTTGAGCAGCATCAAGGAATGCAGTTCCGATGCTTTTCCAAACATATTTACATTGATGACCATTTTGTTAACTCTTCCAGTGACAACATGCACTAGTGAACGATCGTTTTCCACATTGCGCAGACTAAAAACGTACTTACGAAACACAACTGGCACCACTCGAATGAATGGACTTGCGTTGTTAAACATTTATAGGAACTACACGCCTTGCCCTGATGACGTAATTAACAGATTAACTGAAAAAAACAGGCGTTTGAATATAAGCCTGTGAAAAAACTTTAAATATTTGTTAAATAAGGTTATTTTTTTGTTCATTTGATTTTTCACCTTTTGTTCTCATCATTTATAGGAGTTGCTTATGTTGCTTTTAGTTTGGAAAGTTTCTTGTCATATTTGAATTAAATTTGCGTACTCGCACATGCCTTTTCAATAGTTAGTTTTACGGTTTTGTAAAAAGAAATTCATGCTACTGCAAGATGTTCTTAAAAGCATAACACTTTGTTTTTGAATGTAGGCCTAATTTTTGAAGTTTTTGCCCATTACCAGGACCACTTAGAGCAATCGTTTTTTCGGTTCCAAAACCCCCCCTTCACAAATTTCTGCGTACGCCACTGTTCCCCTCTGATAATTTCTGGTTGCACCACTGGTCACAACTAATGCTTTGTCCTTCATTGAGAAATGGCTCTGCAAGTTTTGTGACTACATATTCTGACACTGATTGATTTGTTGGTTAGTAGGCATCTTTTCCCAAGTAGGGGAATCCATTCACTAAGTAATGTGACTCAGAATCAACAGCTAACCAAAATTTTATTCCGAATTTATCGGGGTTGTTTGCCATATATTGAGTGAAGGGACACCTAGATTTTGTTAAGAGCAGCTGTTCATCAATTGTGATGTTAGCACCAGGCCTGTCACACGAAATGCAATTTTCAATAAATCTATTCCAAATAGTGGAAATCAGTGCAAACCTGTCACTTTGAACTCATTGAATCCTGGAAGATCGAACATCAACCGGATAAATTTCAGTAGTTCTTTACATCAATCACGGCTCATGGTCTGTCTGAAAAACGAGGGTCCCCAAACTTTGGACCATAGGTCATTGATTTGCTGTCCTTTGGCAATGAGACCTCAACCAAAAAATATTTCAAGAAGGGCGTATATATTTCTTCTTTGGATGTTGACCAAGTATCATTTTTCAGTTTGCTCCAAGCTTCTGTTTCAGTGCATGATGCTATTTTGCGAATCATGAAGTCATCAATGAACAATGTAAATGCTGACATGACACTTCCTTCAATAACTTTTCTCTTTGCATATGAAGTGGGGCCGGGACTAGATCTAAGACATTCTAAGAGGGCATGCGTCCTTGTGGCAACCTCCTTATGATTTGTTACTTCAATCCACATTGTTCCATTCGGAGATAGAAAACTATTATCAGTTTCAAACATATAGTAAGAATGGTCAAGTCAATCAACAAGCAAGTGCCGACAGACCTGTTTCGTCCTTTTTAGGACTTGTCAGGACACTACAGCTTGTTGTTGACCCCAGCTGAAAAAGTTGAAAACTGAAACAGCTGGCACAACTTTCTGTTTGTGGTTTTTACACCTCAAACATCCAGTTGTGGACCTGAACGCTGGGTAGGTAGTACAATGAAAACAATGTTCCACCAGCACAACTGCAAAAGACACCGCTATTTGCAGTTGCGCTGGTGGAACATTGTTTTCATTATAATCAGTTTTATTGACTGCTGAATCTAAATTTGGAGCATCACCAGTGATTTCAGAAGAGTCCAATTCATCTGTAAAATAAGAATAAATAATTAATATCCAATCTATCTGTCAAATATTTACTTCATTTAGAAATCAAACAGCATTGTAAGTGAAATACTTTTCAAATGTGAAATAAAAAAATAGATTGCATACTTTAAATCAGAGATAAAGTATAGATTTTCATACTATGATAAATCAATTTACCAAAGACTGAAGTGTCAGCATCAAGAGAAGTGTCTTCATCTGAGGTTGATGAATATTGCTTCTCACTCATTATAAATTCATCACAATAATTGTCGTCGTTCCCATCAGATTATTGCCTGACTCGGTAGTAAGTAGTAATTCTCTTATTTGATCTTGTGACTGTGCTGATTTTGTGGGCTCTTGAAGCCATCTTTACTCTTTGAAAGCCAACACTTGAATGAAGCAAGAAATTGAACAATAAAATTGATATTTTCTGTTTTTGAAGCAAGAAATTGAACAATAAATTTGATATTTTCTGTTTTTACACACGGATAGCACTGACTTACTGCCTTCCATTGTTTTTTGTTGCCATTAAAATTCAGACTTTGATTACGAAACTATTGGCAATTGTCTTAACAGTGATGTCACAAACACATAGCTTAGTTTAGTAGAATTAGAAAGAAAGCAGTATACAGCATTGCTCGGACCAATGTGTTTGCATGTGTTTTTACTACTTTTTAAAGAAGTCAATTTGACTTCTCTGTCATTCTAGGTAAACAATGTTATAACTCTCAACATAATTGAAATATTGGTTAGATCTCTTACATATACCTTTATTTCATGAAATAAATAAAAGTCATAAAATATGATACAAATCTGATAAAAGATATGGAATTTATTAAGTTTAAAATGTTGAAAAGCAGTCAAATTGACTTTACTGTCATTTAAATGTAATGTCAAACTTAAGACCAAATACACTATACCTAAAAACCAACAAAACATGTATTAGGTTGAGGAATATGTTTGTAAAAGAAAATTTTTATTTAAACAAAAACGAAAAGTTATGGCTATAAATTAATAAATTATGTATTCTCTGTTGCTGTTTACGACCTCCTCCCACCTCTTGACCAATTAGTTGATGCCGTCGTCGTCGTTGATGCCGTTCCGCCAAAAATCTCTGGGTCTGGTATCCAGGAATTTGTTGAGCCAGTTTTTAAGGTCTTCTTCATTGTCAAAGGTAACGCCACTCATATGGTTTGACAAAGAGCGGAAAAGATAGTAATCTGTGGGTGCAAGGTCTGGAGAATACGGCGGATACTGAAGGACCTTCCGTTCAAGCTCTTGGAGTGTGGCTTTGACGACTTGTGCAACATGAGGCCTGGTCTGGTTGTGAAGAAATATGGTTTGGCCTTGTCCATGTGGTCTTTTCAGTCGAATAGTCTCATTCACGCGATGTAGCTGGGCTATGTAAGCTCCTTGTTGACCATGGCATTCCTTTTGAGCATTTCCCAGTGCACCATGGCCT
Source organism: Diplosoma virens (assembly GCA_963680785.1). Taxonomy (NCBI): domain Eukaryota; kingdom Metazoa; phylum Chordata; class Ascidiacea; order Aplousobranchia; family Didemnidae; genus Diplosoma; species Diplosoma virens. The sequence goes on from OY796880.1 coordinate 30,701,502, forward strand.
CCCAGTCTCACCAAACGCAGATCATGGTCTTTCTTGGATGGAGGTCAGGTTTAACTCTCGGCTTTGGCGTATCTCCAGGAGCCACCCATTTCTTTCTTTGCTTCATATTTATATATAGGCACCATTTCTCATCTCCCGTGACGATTCGGTACAAAAAGCGCTGTTTGTGACCGCGTGTTGCTTGATGGCAGGTGAGATGTTGAGAAGCAATTTAAAGGCGATTTTCTTTGTTGTTTTCGCTAAGGTCATGAGGCACCCAGACTCCCAATTTTTCGGCAAATCCCATTGAATAAAGATGATTGAGAATCGTTTTTTGATTGCAGTTCCTTTTTTCGGTCAATTCACGACTTGTTTTGCAGCTTTCCTCCTTCAAAAGTGCTTTGAGATGATCTTCGTCAAATTCAGAAGGTCTTCCGCTGCAGGGCATGTTGTCGATGTCAAAATTGCCATTTTTGAACTTTGCAAACCATTTTCTTGCCGTAGATTCACCTATGACACCTTCCCCGTATACCATGCAAATGTCCCAGGTTGCTTCAGCAGCTTTTTGGCCTTGATGAAAAGCGAAGAATAGCAGGTGTTGAAAATGTTGCTTTTTACCCCCTGGATATTCTATATGTAAGCCTCACAAATAAAATCTCAAAATACTCAAAAAGACGATCACCACAGTTTTTTACAGTAGAAAGAGCTATATCGAATGAATATATACATTTTGCCAAGTAGTAAAAAATCATTGTAAAATAAAAGAAAACATAAAAACGCTACAAACATATTCCTTAACCCAGCGGTTCCCAAACAGGGCGCCGCGGCGCCCTGGTGCTCCGTGAGACCTTGCCAGGGGCGCCGCGAAAACTTGTGAAAGTTGTTGCATTTACTGCTTTTCTCATAAAAACTGCAATGTGAAAATTGTCAGCAGCTTTTTACAATTTTACATTGTGTGGTAAGCAGCAGCTGTGTGGAACCGCTTGTTAGTTGTTAGTTACAACAACTTATCTAGAAAACCACGCGAGTTTTTTGCTCGTAAGTTATCAGAAATGAATAAGCAGTCGGTCGTACTTTCAAATTTTTTGCAAACACCAGCCAAAGCACAGCTTGCGTCTTTTAAAGTTGCGTACGGAATCGCGAAATGTAAAAGATTGCATACCATTGAGGAAGAACTTGTGCTTCCTGCTGCTCTTGACTTAGTTTCGACAATGATTGGAGAATCACCTGCTTAAAAACTAAAAGCTGTTTCACTCTCAAACAACACCATTAGTAGGAGGAGCGATAAAATTTCGAATAATATTAATGATCAGCTAGTAGCAAAAATGCGTGGAAATGAATTCAGCTTACAGTTAGATGAGGCAACAACTAGTACCAGTAATAAAGATGCTTATTTGATTTGCTACGTACGCTTTATCAATAACGACGGCAATATCGTTGAAGATTTACTTTTTTGTAAACCCATTTTAAAAAATTGTAGAGCGCATGAATTGTTTGCAATACTGAACAATTTTTTTCAGGAAAATAATCTCCAGTGGAAATATTGCGTTGGTTTATGCACGGATGGCGCCCCAGCTATGTCTGGCCGCTTTGGCGGGCTGCGAACGTTAGTGCAGGGCGTTGCCGTTAACGTAAAATGGACCTACTGCCTAACACAACGTGAGGCGCTGGCTTCGCAACAGTTCAGTGGCGACCTAAATGGAGTGCTTAAAGCAGTTGTCAAAACTGTGAACTTCATTAAAGTAAGGCCGCTTAAAGCTCGGCTTTTCCAACGTCTTTGCGATGAATTAGGAGCAGAGCAAAACAATTTATTCTTTTATTTTAGTGCAAGGTGCTTTCCAAAGGCAAAGTTCTTTTGCGTGTGTACGAATTAAGAAACGAAACTCCATATTTTTAAAAGAAGAAAACCATGCACTTGCTACTACTTTGAGGATGAAGTTTTCCTGACTCAGTTGGCGTATCTCTGTGGTATTTTTTAAAAATTAAATCAATTAAACATCTCCTCCAAGGAAAAGAAACTCACCTTCTGCAACTCCATGACAAAATTACAGCCTTTAAAAGAAAAAGTTGTGACAAACTGATCTGCTGATAAATAACGAGTAATGTGATAACTTTCCACTTTTAAAATCTTATTTAAACTCGCAATCTGGCAATCTCTCCCTGCAGAATACCGATGAGTGTGATATGAAGACTGTGATGTGTTTGCATTTGGATGCTCTAATCTCGCATTTTGAGAAGTATTTTCTGAAGACATGGAGAAGCACAATTGGATAAGAAATCCTTTTGTTGTCGTCGTTGTCATCGTTTGAAGAATATCCACTCCAGGTCAGACACAAGCAGGACTGGGGCCGAGGGTTTATCCTTTTGCTACCCCAGACTGTTGCACTGCCTGAATCAGATGCTGGCAGTGGTGTTATTAAGCCAGCAGCGAGTTTCGTCATCCAAAACCGTCAGACCTCGTGCTCCATGTGGTGCCCGATGTATAGGGCACGCTGTTAGTATATGGTCTGCGGTTTGCTCAAAGGCGCCACACTCGCAATTCGGTGAAGGAGCGAGATCCCATTTGTGCATGGACGAATGGAATCGCCCAACACCAGTCCACAGGCGGTTGAGCTTAACCCAAGCTGCTCGGGGTAAGCCCATTCCAACAGCCCTGGCACCGGTCTCGGGCAAAAAAGCAAGGAGCCTGGAAGCATTTCCACAGTACTCCGTTTTCTATTTGTGATTTCTCCATTCAGAGGCGCGGATGCCAAGTCTGGCAAGGTTGTCTAAGAGATTCCACGCACCTGGCACAAACGGGGGTCTGGATCTTAGTCTTACTTGGCGAGTATCTGAGGACCCACTTAAAAGACCATGCAAGATATGATCGGGGTCCAGAGATCCACGGTAAGCCAAGGAGAATGTCGCTCCCAATCGGCGAAACTCAGCTGGCTGGATGCCTGAGAGTACATGTAGGTGTTCCGTTTGAGTGGGACGCAGGCATCCAGTAACTATACGCAAGGCGTCGTTCAAGACACTGTCGATGATGCGAGTGTGAGCACTGCGACACCAGACTGGCGTACAGTACTCAGCTGCTGAGTAGACTAGAGATAAGGTAGCTATGCGTAGTGTTTTAGCACCAGCACCCCATCCCGAGGCCACGAGTCGCCTCAATAGTGTGACGCGCGAGGATAGTATCCTTTTGTCGAGAATCCTTTTGTTGATAATCCAAATGCCTCTCAGGGGTTTACATCTCTGGAAGCTGAACAATTTATCAATCTTTCTTCTAACCTCACTTTGAAAAGCTTATACTGTACAACCTTAATTTACTCATTTCATTTTGGGTTAAGGCTCGATCTGGGTTTTACTTGTAGGCTGTAAAGCTCTCGGTGTTCTTGTGCCTTTTGCAACGTCATACTTGAGTAAAGCCGGTTTTTCTGCAGCAGTAGTAATCAGATCGAAGCATCGCTGCGTGTTGCAATATTAAACATTGCACCGCCGTTTAATAAAATGTGCATAGAGCAACAAGCTTACTGCTCACATTAAATGTTTTTTAGTGTTTTGCGAATAATGCTGACATTTTTGTGCATTTTGAATAATGAACATGATTTAAATACAATTTCTTGGTAAAACTTAAAATTTGCAAATTTTGGCTTCATTAAGGCGCCGCGAGTATTGACAAGTTTTCGAAGGGCGCCGTCAACAAAAAAAGTTTGGGAACCACTGCCTTAACCCAATAACTTGCTTTGCTGAAGCAAGTGTGACCTTCCCAAGTATGATTTAATTTAAAAACTATTCAACATATTAAAACTCAATTCTACTTAATGTATTAACTTTATTTTTACCTTTCTATCATTTCTATAATATTTCTAGATCATATTTTTGAGTGTATCACTAAAACCCAAACTACACTGTCCTACTCAAGTTCATTACAAGCTATGCCAAGCTACAACCAAGCCACACTAAGCTACACCTGAACACAATTACTAAATACCAAGCTATGCCTCACTTTAATGACAAACTTATTATTTTTGTGTTAAAACCCAACTACTATCATAGCAGAACACACAAGATGTCAATTTACAGTAATTCTTTATCTATTTCGTCTCTTTTGCGACCAATTTCGTCGTTGTTTCCATCAATTTCGTCTATTTACAACCAAATTCGGCTTTGTTGCAATTAAATTCGGCATTGTTTCGAACAATTTTGTCAGTGATAGAAAATTCTCGTTTTATTATTGCACATGCAGATTGATAACAACAAAAAAACTAACCTGGAAATGCCTGCAATGACAACTGAGGAAACAAGCCAAGAGAAAGGCAGTCAATATGTGGAGGAAACAGTGATACAAACGGAAATGACAACACCAGATCAAGAAGGACACCAACAAACAAACGCAAGGGGTCGATATACGGTTATTTAGGCGGAATTGAGAGAAAGAATATGTTCTTTATCTCTTCAAGGAAATAACCCGAGTTATATTAGCCACATTCTCAACTTAAAGCGACAAACGGTGGCTTCAATTATAAAGAAGTTTGAACTGACAGGCCAAAGTCAGCCTGCCAGAAAAGGTGGAGACACAAGGTCTAAGTTATTAGATACCCAGAAAGCTTTGATAAGGCATTGGGTGGATAATGATTGCCTTTTAACATTAAAACAGCTTGTTGATAAAGTTCGCGAAGAATTTGGTATTACAGTTTCTAAATCATGCGTTGATAAAGTGCTAAATGATTTTCATTACACTCTCAAAAAGGCAGATCTTATTCCAGAAGCTCGTAACTATAGGAGCATGATTGAATCAAGATTCACATATTCCCAAAATTACCGCAGACTAGAATTGGAATATCCTATTGAATCTTTCATTTTTATAGATGAAGTAGGGTTTTCAGTGAGCACAAGACCAAAGAAAGGAAGGGCTTTAAAGGGTGAGAGAGCGACTACATCGGTCCCTTATTCAAGGAGCAGAAATATTTCCGTGGTTGCAACCATGAACAAAAATGGCATGATATACCATAAAATACATAATGCCGCGGTTAATGGGCCTGACTTCCAAGTATGCTTGAATAAAATGAAGATAAAGCTTATTGAAATAGGTATTGAAAACCCCCTTGTAATTTTGGACAATGCAAGGATTCATCACAGCCGTGTGCTTGATTGGACTGGCTTTGAACTCTTATATTTGCCTCCATACTCCCCATTTCTTAACCTTATCGAAAACTGCTTTTCCAAATGGAAGAATGCGGTGATAAGATCTAGGTGTACCACTGAGAGTCACCTAAAGGAGACAATCAAAAACAAGTTTTCTGTAATAACAATGAAAGACTGTAATGGTTATTACAGATACATGCTAAAATACTTTCAAATGGCAGCCAACAGGGAAGAAATTAAAAATTAAATTTAAATTAACTTTTACATTATATTTTAATTTTTTTCTTTGTATATTTTCTTTTTATTTTCTTTCTTATTTTCTTTGTAACATTTTTTGTATATATTTTAATTTTTTTTCATTGACGAAATTGTTCGAAACAATGCCGAATTTGGTTGTAAATAGACGAAATTGATGGAAACAAGGACGAAATTGGTCGCAAAAGAAACAAAATAGATAAAGAATTACTGTAATTTGTTACTAACAAGCTAAGTTTGGTTCTTAGTTATTATACAAAATGCACTTTCACAAGAAAAGCTCAAAATTTGTATTGTTGCAAAGCGTAGCTTGCCAAATAAAAATATACGAAGCTACACCTCACTTTAATGCCAAACTTATTATTTTTATGTTGAAACCCTACTACTATCATAGTAGAATACACAAAACATTAATTTAATTTCTTACTAACAAGCTAGGTGCGCTTTTAAACATTTAACAAACTGAATTTCAACAAAAAAGGCTCAAAATTTGACCCTTCATAAAGCATAGCTTGTTAAATAAAAACATACCAAGCTACACCTCACTTTAATGCAATATTTATTATTATTGTGTTAAAACACATCTACTATCATAGTAGAACACACACCCTCGATTTAATTTTTTGCTGTTGTTGATACCAGGAACAGTAAAATGGGGTGAAATTGATCAATTACAATAATGAGCAACTTGCTGTCATTACTGGGCTGTAACTTGTTCAAAGTAGCTCAGTTTGTAGTTGAAAAATACAATTATCGTTATCGTTATTGTCCATAAATTATTGTTACAATTTCAAAAATTCATTAGCAGTTTTTTTTAAAGATATTTCCAATTGATTTGTTTTATACTATAAGGAAATGCTTCAAGTTTATATTAGATGCTTTAGTACACCTCTATGTGTGCACCATGAGTCACACGTACGATATCCAATCAATATTTAATTTTTTGCCATGTTTTTGCTAACATATCTACAGTAACTGTATCAATTGCTTCAATTTTTTGATGTTGCAAATCATTAATGTCTCTGACTTTGGTTTGGTAAACAATATCTTTTACATAGCCCTACAGGAAAAAATCCAATGGTGTAATATCAAGGGAATGTGGCGGCCATGAAAGTCCCTTATGTCCAATCCACCTATCTGGAAATGTTTCATTTAAAAATTATAAAACTTCAAAATTGATAGGCCCCAATGAGGTGGTGCACCATCCTCCTGGAAAATAACTTGTGGTTGATACTGTTCAAACTGTGGTAACACGTATTCTATCAAAATGTTGAGGTAAATTTGAGCTGTGATTGATTTCTCTGCAACAAAAAACAGACTAATAATTTTATCATGCTTGATTCCACACTACACATTTAGTTTAGGGGAGTCCCATTCAAGCTCAGAGGTATCATGAAAATTCTCTGAGCCCTATATTCTCAAATTGTGGGTGTTTACTAATCCAGAAACGTGGAATGTTGACTTGTCAATGAAGCAAACACGTTTTAAAAACCCTGGGTCTGAATCTAATCTGTTCAGCATCATCACTGCAAATTCTTTTCATTCCAGCTTATTTCCTGGCTCAAAAGCTTGCAGTAACTGCACTTTATGTGCATAAAGTTGCAAGTTTCTATGCAAAACTTTGTGAAAAGTGGAGTGTAAGATCTGTAACTTCATAAAAGCCTGGTGAATGAACTTTCTAAAGCTTCTGGTATATGCCACTCACACAGATTTGATTTCTTCTTCTGATATTTGAGGTTGACTAGCTTCCTTTCCCTGTAGCACACTACCAGTCTCCATAATCTTTTTATGCCATGCTCGAATGGTAGGTCATGCAAGTGGCTTTGTTCCATACTTGCATCTAAAGTTTTGCTATACTTGAATATCTGACTTTGTCTCTATAAACCAAAAAAAAAAACATTGGGCTGTTTCCTGTGAAGTGCTTATTTTTATGAACTCTACTTTTGCTAGTAAATTCAAAAACATTATGCTTAATCACTAAATAAATTGCAATTTTAAACCTAATTATTTCCACAAGTACATGTTAAAACTTCAAGCATTTTCCTTCACTATAAAACAAATCAAATGAAAATATCTCAAAAATAAGATTTTGACAAACTTTGAAAATTGTAACGATAATTTATGGACACCCTGTATTAGACAGTCATGTGAGACTTTCAACCTTTTATTCCGAGTCTGTATAGGATTATTTTGATTCCATTCCAAGTTTTTTTTCTTTACAGACAATGAAATTCTATTAGATATAGGCACATATTCATAGTTAATAACTGGTGTTAAAATCATAATTTTGTGATAGTAATTAGGCTATAAATTGACTTAAAGTATGCCACGAACATACTAGAAAAAATTGGGTTCGAGGAGTTATAAAACAAGTTATAGCTAAGATGATTTGGCTACTGCAATCCAATCAATTTGCAAGTGGATGCAGTCTTCAATAATAAAATACACATGCAAGTTCTGGATATCCCTGGCAAAAACCTGTTTCAAATTTAAATTCTTTTTCCCAAGATAAAACATTTTTATATTAAACAGCCTTTTCCCAATTTCCACGAGTCAAAAAAAGTTTGTGATCTGCCCCACTTATTCTCTTGGAAAGCCACAAAACTTGTTTTCCCAAAGCTTTTAATAATGAGAAAAACCTTTCATTTATTGATACTAATCCCTTAAAACTTTTTAAAAAATGATTACAGCAATCAATCTCACCCCGAGAATGGAACACATTCACCATTTGCTTGCTTAACATTGTGGCGTACGCCACATTTTTACGTTTGACATATTTGTATTTTTTTGTTCGTTCATTGATTTTTTTCTTTTTGGAGAAAAAACGAGTGAGTCTTTGTGAAGCAAAGAAGCACATGTCGAAAAAAGTTTGAAGGATTGTTGGTTTGAATAATAAAGAAGAAGATCTGTAAAAAGTTTGTGGAATTTATATGTAGCTAGATGTATATATATATAAACCATTAACCGCTACAACATCAGTCACCCGACAGCGGGGTGACATATTGATTACAACTTTAATGCGAAATATCTTGTATACGCTAATGTTCAAATTTAAATCAGCGCAGTGTGATTGGATAAACGATTTAGAGTGTTACATTGAGCCATTAAAGAAAAGCCTAGCAATAAGTAGTAAAGAGTTATTTAACTTTAAAGTCAAAAATTGATCAATGTCACCCCTTTTTACGGTATATTATAAAAATCTTTGTTCATGATCTTCTGGTAAAATTAGAGTCTAAACTGTTGTGAAATCTTTATTCAAAGATAAAAACAATAATAAAAACTCGACGTTTTGGTATACTATAGGCCGACCATATTTTCGTTGCCCAAAAAGAAGACAGGTTTTGCAAGTGAGTAAAATGCAAGTAGGATAGAACCATCTCACTTGGCTATATTCAGCAAACGTTACGGCAAAAAAATATACACTAAACAAGACAAATTTATTTGTCAGATCAACCCATGAATATTTTGCGGCTCCCTTAACTTTTTTCAATAAGGAAGAATCAACTTTAATGTGATCATTAAATTGCTTACACGAAATATGATTGGAATTGTGCACAACCGTTAAGATGTTAGAAACGGACTCAACTAAAAGGCTGTCTCTTTCCATGCACCATTGTGGCAGCATCATAGAAAATATGCGTTCTACATTTGCATTATGAGCCATAATGCAGAAGAAGATTTGGGCGATTTTTAACAGTTCATTATAAAACTCTACAGTTCTGTAATGTTTGAAATCTTCAGCCCATTTTTATGGGCCTTCAATTCAGAAAACGCGACTTCATCAGTTTCAAGCCGTCTTTGCACAAATTTGCAAAATTTTTGGTATTGATCGAACAGTTTAGCATTATCAATGTCAACGTTTTTCTCTGTCAGATACCTCACGCTCAACGTTATCCCATTCTTTTATTTCTGACAAGAGCATCCAGTCAAAATATTTGAATTCGGCAAATAAAGTGGTCCATTCATCCAAGTAGGCAACACAGGAATCGTACAACAAAGATACATCTGACACGAATAAATCACACTCCCGCTCTTTTCCTTCTTCTCTGAGTTCTGCCAGTTTTGATTTAGCTCGGACAGATAAAAACATCTGTCTTTTTTTTTCAAGAATGATTGTCTTTACATAGTTAAGATTAGCAACAACTTCAACAATCGAGATACCTTTGATTGTTCAATGTATCAGTATCAGTATCAGTATCTTTTATTTCTGCTCCGCCACAATAAAAACAGAAAGAAATAAACAAACATATAGGACTATAGCAGAAGAAGAAAAAGGAAGAAGCAACAAAACGTTAAACGTTATAGCATGCACACAGTAATATTTGATATAATATTTAGAAGAATGATGCATGCTTGCAACACCTTACATAGAAAAGCAGATAAGGAATTATAAGACTGGGAAAACACAAATAACAGATAAAAAAGAAAAGCGCGACAAAGCAAGACGTACCATGTATTTGAGGCATTGTTGTGTTGGCGGCAAAAATATGGTGGGAACCACAACAAGCCAGTGACCAAAAAGGGTCAGACAGGCAAACAAACCCACCGAAAGAAATCCTGTCACGGGTCAAAAGGACCATTTCATGGAAACATGGTACGAAAGAAAAAAAAAGAAAAAAAACACACACACACACAAAAGAATTGTTTGAACATTTTTTGTTATGATAGTAGCCACACAATCTAGTCTTCTCTATTAAAAGCAGTTTCTCCAAATAGAAGTCCCGTGTTCTAAAAAATAACAAAGACAAGGCCAGACAAGGCTCAACGACCGAAAAAAATATAATAATAATACTTAATAACAATAATAATATTCGTTCTAATCAAGCGGATTACTAGTAATTGTAGTCTAGATTAAAGTTGGTTATTCTATTGCAGAGTAGGTTTGGTACTTGTACTAAACTATTTGCATTAATTTAACAAGGAATTTGGAAAACGTGCCAAGTATTACGTGAGTTTTTTTTAGAAAGTGTTGCTTGAATGGCTGTGCCTGATCTCTAAAGGTATTTTGTTCCAGAGTTTAGGTCCAACAAATTTCAGAGATTGCTGACTTACTTTAGTTCTGAAGCAATTTGATATTATTTGACTGTTGCTTCTGTTATCATTTTTAAAGATTTTTGTGTGAAAAAGTTATTAAATGCTTGTGGAAGTTGTTTGTTTTTATATTGAAACATCATTTGTGCTATTTCTAGGTTGTAAAGATTATTTATTGTAAGAAGTTGAGCGTCTTTCATAGTTTCTGTGACGTCACTGTTGTGTTGTAGATTAAATGTCATTTTTAAAAATCTGTTACATATAGAAGAAGATGAGGTAAGTTGAACCAAATTTTACAAAAAATAAGATTACTTGTTAATTATAAGCTCTATATAATAGAAATTTTAAGATATTATATTTCAAGATATAAGGTTTATTATGATGTAAATTATTTTTTAATTTAGTTGCCCAATTTTTAATAATTTGTGTTCAAAGTTGACACTTTTTTTAGTTCAACTTGCCCCTTCGTCGGGGTAAGGTGAACAAGTACCACAGGTAAGTTGAACCATCCACAGAAGTTACTAAAAAAAGTTAAAAAAATAAATTGTTGCAACCTAATATTGTATAAACTCATACTTTTCAGACCACTGTTATAAGTATTACACATCAAGCTTTTGATTGAATGCTTTAATTCTGCCTACTTGAGCAAAATTACTAGCACAAATATTTTCAAACATAGCAATTTACAATGAATAATCAAAGAATTTAATTGTTCAATAATTTTGGCATATGAGAAAACGTTAATACACGTTCCAGCGATTCAGATTTATCGGAAATACAAATTTCTTTTGCCTAGAAATTGTTCTCGTGACATAACGAGAGAAAGTATCTTTATGATATCGCTTTCTGGAAAGGAACATTCATCGTCTTTCTTGAAAATAAACGTGGGTTGCCCAGTAATATGATCAACTTTGCACTTTTTTAAAAATTTTGCCTCGCATTCACCAGTCTCCTCGTCAATACTTTCAACCAGACCAAAAAAACGGGGATTTTCTTTTCCAGTGGGCTTAAAACAAACTAAAACATAATCTCCTGGAACTGGGTGAACTAACTTTTCGGAGCAATCACTACTATCATTACACAAATCTTGTACATTAAATTCTGGTTCTTCATCACTCGAATTCTCATGAAATAGTTTTCTTTTTTTATTTAAGGGTGCTTTCTTTATTGGTTTTTCTTTTAATATGTTATGGATTCGTGACTGGTTTTTTCCGGAGTATCAGTCAAAATTGTCCTTTTTCCTCGTTTTCGACCACTTGCTGTTAGTTTTCGTGGTCCAGCACGGAAAACAGGTAAAATTTCTGAAGGAGACACATAAAAGATATCATTTGATTGATGATTAGAAGTTGAAATGATGGAAAAAAGATTGTCCTCTTGATTTTGACAGCTTGTTTGTGCGTTGCGAGTCTCAATTATTTCCTGGTTAAGATAAGAACGATTAGTTAATTCAGATGGAGCAAAGGCGTTTTCATCAAATATATCTCTGCAAAATGGATAGATACCAGTCGATTTAAATCCAGCTTGTATGTTACCCGGAGTAAATGCAGCTAAGTAAGCTTTATTGATTAAGGCTGGAATGTTATAAATGGTAACTATTTTTCCAGGATTAGACCGCATCCACTCACCCATTGCCTGATTATATTTCGACTTTAAATGTCCAAACACTGAGCGGTCTAGCGGTTGTAAGCGATGAGAGGTATGAGGAGGGATAGTCAAGAGAATTAATCCATTTTGTTTTGCCAGCTGAATGGATGCCAAGGGCACATGATTTTCATGGTTATCCAAGATTAATAACGCACGATTTTCATTGTTGCAAGAAATTTGATTTACTATGTGTTTAAAGTACATGGAAAAAATTTCTTCTTTTATCCATCCTGATTTATTTGAAGTGCCAATGGAGCCGGTTGCTCCGTCACGGACAAAATGATCTTTGTACTTTTTTCGAGGAAAAATAAAAGACGGTGAAATACTATTACCAGTTCCACTAATGCAGCAAACAAGTGTCACTAACTCTCCGCGCTCTCTTGATGTGATGGAGCCAATTTGTTTGATACCTTTCGCTGCTAACACTTGTTTTGGGCTTTGCACCATAGTCACACCTGTTTCATCAACATTAAATATTCTGTTAGGTGTGAACTTGTACCTGTCCATAACTGAAGCTAGATTATCAAAAAATTCATTCACTGTATAGCGGTTAAATGCTGTTGCTCTTGCTAAAGACGTAGCTTCCGGTGTCCGGTATGATATTATATTTTTTTTATGAAGGAACGAAACAATTCTTTTCCGGCTAATTTATTTTCCTCCCAGCTCACAGGTACAGCTATGTTATTTTTTTAGCAAGTTCATATGCGAGTTGACGACATTTTGTTGCAGTAATACCATAAAATCTTTTTGAAAGTTCCATAACATGATCTGCTAACTTTTTTAATCGGTTCTTGAAATATTCGCTTTTTTTTCTTTTAAAGCACCATAGCCGTATAAATTTTGGGTTGCATCACTTGCTTTCTTATCTATGTAGCGTTTCAAGGTGTTTCTGAAAATGTTAAATGATTTGGAAGCAAAACTTAGGGATTTTGCCTTTTTTACACATGTTGCAGCCGCTTCCATTATTTCTTTCGCCTCATTTCCGCGGTTAGTTTTTCTTGTATAAACTCTCGGCATTTTCAATAAAATATATACGAAAAAAAATGCAATTTTTTAATAATCAAAATCTAAAAATAAACTACATTAATTTTTAATGTGCAATTGAACCATGGTTCAACTTTACCCACAGCTAGTGGTTCAACTTGCCTTAAAGGTATGTGCTATGTTATTTTTAAAATTTCTACTAAGATAGACAAACTTGAGCATTCAGAGAAACCGAATTTTATGTTATGTTTATTATCTAATTTTTAGTCGTAGCTGCGCAATAAATTTGATATGCAATTGATATGCAGTTGATACAAAATCTAGAAGTAATTATCAGTTAACTATATTTTACTACTATTTACTTTTGTAAGTCATAAAAGCTTTTTCTAACACTACATTTTTGCCTGAACAGATATTTAAATGCTGGTATGACAGAGTCAACTGATTTTCAACGTGCAAAAAATAGGTGGCGCAAAATATTTTGTTTATCTTCAAATTAACGCTGGGTAGCCTGTGGTTCAACTTACCTCATCTTCCCCTACTCTGCAATTTTCTTGTTAGAGTGGAGTTTTCAAAACACCAATTGTTTATGCAGTATCGTATGTGACTAATCAATAAAGAATGATATATAATTAGGATTCTTTACTTAAACATGGTCTTGATTTTCATAGTTACCACCAATAGTGCTTGTAACTTTTTTTTAAGAGATAAAATGTGATCTTTCCATGACAAGTGTTCGTCCAGAATAACTCCTAATAGTTTAAAGGATGAGATTTTTGGAATTGGAGTGTTTCTGATTTTCAATGTTAAATTGGGAGTGGGCGTTGTAATGTCTTAAAACGCGCCCAGTGATACGCGAGACATACACAAGGGAAAACGCGCAGCAGAGTTCTTCTATCAAATTCTTTATTACAGAACGGTCCAACGCTGCGGTTTTCTGTTAACAGAAAAGACAGAGTTGGAGAGAAAATTTAGAATAAAACAACAACAAACAATTACCAAATTAACAGCATATGAAATAACGATAAACCAACAAGTGCACACCATTAAGCAGTAAAGCAGATTTACAAAATTAAACGATTTAGTGAAATTAGAATTTAATTTTAAATACTGTATCTGTACCGAATTAATTACCAGCTAAAATTATTAAAATAAACATTTAACTTCATTACGATAAAATTTCACCTGAATTTTCTTCACTGGCAATTCTTTATACTCTAAATATTTGACGCTACAATATATACTCAATTCAACACAATCTTTGTCAAAAACTTTACTGCTCGTACGCATTGTCTATAACTTTCACTGGTTGCAGTTAATTCCTTTGTCTTCGAAACCAACGAACCGTTTACTAGGCGACCGTTTTAGAACGTCGCTAAAACAAAGCGAGTTATTTAAAATTACGGATTGCCGACAAAGCGAATTGCGATGTTACAGGTGTGTTGAGGGTTTTAAAGTGCATGCACTTTTTTTATCTATGTTTAAGGAAAGCTTGTTGGTCACTAACCAGTTGTCGATGTTATTAAGCTCTTCATTTGCATTGTCATACAAGTTTTTTTGGTTTTTTCCTGAAATTAATATAGTTGTATCGTCTTTTTGACGTATTGTTTTTGACATGTTTATGAAAAACAACTACAAAGGATTGCAGATGTTTCAAATAAAGTTCACTCAGCGAATTTTTAAAAAATGTTTTGGAAGGAACAGGTGGCTTGTCGATGTATAAGAAATACGATTGCATAGCAGGGTACATTTGGATCATGCTAGAAAGACTAGAATAAAGTGAAAGCCATATGGTCACGCTGTGGGAAAGGAGTTTCTTGTACACTATTTCCACAATTACACAGTACCCTTTCAACTCCTCCATACGAACAGTACAAATTGAAAAATGCTGATAGGACTTGTAAATAATACTTTTAAGATCAATACTCATTTGGTTTACACCATGATGTAAACAGTTGTTCAATATATGTGCTGGGCAACCAACACCAACCAAACCAGGTACCTCACTTTTCAAATGAGTAAAATGTTGTTTCCTCTCTTTCGGCGTATGCTACCAATATTGGTGTTGCAATTATCATCAGTAAAGGAAAAGCATTGGTCAAAGAGTCTTCTTTTCTTCAGTGTTTCCTTAACTTCACTTGCAATGGTCAAAAGATGTTTCATTTTTAGGGCTTCTAACATCAAGCAATTTAGACTGCATGCCTCCATTTTTCCAATCAAAATATTGTATAACAATAGGAAAAAGTTTTGTAGATTTGTGATTACTGCCATCAGTAGATACTCCGAGATAATTGATTTTGTGTTCTTGTATAAACATTCAGCACACACTGAACAGACGCTGGAGTAAGTACATTATTTACAATAGCTTGAATCTTTGTGCGAGCACAAGAGAACTTTTTTGCAGTGCTGGAATCAGGAAATATCTTTGCCATCAAAGTAGATATGCAGTCGTTAGATTTATAGCTGTAATGGTGCTTTACTGTATGAAACGCCATGATGGCTTCTGCAGCTGCAACTTCATCTTCGTTTCAGGTTTACAAAAATAGTCAATCACTGTAAAAGATGAGGTTTCACCCAGGGCTGCGAACTCGAAGCATTTTTAATCGAGTTCGAGTTCGAGTTCACAAAAAATTTGCAAGTCCGAGTTCGAGTTCGAGTTCGAGTTCACAAAATAGAGTTGAAAAAATACAGTCGGAATAGAGTTAAGAGAATAATTCAACCGCGAAAAACTGAGCACATGTTAAAAATGCTTTGTCATCAATGTTACCAATTTTAATCTATTATTAAACAAAATAAAAGAGGATAGCAAATTATAATTTGGCACCAACGCTGAGAAATGTTATAGTTAAATTTACTCATTAAATGAACTCAAACATCACAAACTTTTTTCAAGTTCGAGTTCAAGTTCGAGTTCAGAAATTTTTATTTTTCGAGTTCGAGTTCGGCCAAAATTGCCGAGTTCTTCGAGTTCGAGTTCGAGTTCGAGTTCGCAGCCCTGGTTTCACCTCTAATATCCTGTTTTTGTTTTGTGGTTTTAATGTGGGTCATCGAGGCTAATACTGCCTTTTTTTGCCACAGAAATAAATGTTCCATATCCACAAATAATGCATTCAGCTTTAAAATCGCTACGGATCCTTTTTTGAAACAAGGATAGGCTATACTTCTGCCGTAGTTCATTAGAAAACACACTTTTTCTCTTTAACATTATTGCTTAACTTTATTTAGCTTTATTTACTTTATATGCACCGTCCTTAGTCTACGTTAAAAATATAAATGGTAAAAAAGAAATAGAGCAGTACAAGAAATAAAAAGCTAAATGGTAAAAAAGAGGACATTTGGCTATTTTTAAGTGTCTTCGGAGAACCAGTCTTCGGAGAACAGGCCGCATCCCCAAATTCAACAATTAGGTTTAGGCCACAATAAACTTTTTATTTAAGAAACAAGGCAATTTTTCGACAGACTACGCTTCTTCATCGGATTTGTCATATCAAGGCAGTTGCATTAAACAAGTATAAGTTTTTCAAAGTGCATTCCAATAGACCAAAAAACTATATTCACTTGACAAACAAGATAGAGAAGAGTTGTTCTGTCTATTCATTATTTAAGAATTGTGGCCACTTGCTAAAGTTACCCTTGTAATCTCTTATCATTCCCAATACTTATAATATGCATTAACTTAACAAAAAAAAAATGCTTTGCTCAACGGTTTAGCGTAACCAGAGTAAGAATAAAAATTTTTCAATTTTAATCTACTCTTAATTGCAGACAAAAAATGGTATTATGAAAAGCTAACTCTGCTATGACTAAAAGCTACATTTTTGTGTTAGGAGGTGTCGCTTCTTGTTTGCTAGACCTTCCATGGTTGCAAAGTGTGACTTATAACCAGAGTTGTAGAGTCAAAAAAATATCTTCCGTTTCTCGTATATAGAGAAAAATTTTTTCCGACTCCGATCCCAGCTCTTTAAAATTTTAAGATTTAAACTTTGACCCAAAAATATCTGAAAAAAACTTCACCAACTTCATCACTAAAAGTGGGACTCCAGCAATTCCGATTTTACAACCATGGAGGCCTAATTGTCCAATGCTTAAAGCTTGTTAAAGTGCCGTGATTGTGATCGACTTGATCTCGTTTCAAAATTTACTCGACCCATTCTTTATTTCCTTAGGAAAGACACTTTTACGGCACTTCCCCTGTTTGACAGTCTTGGCAAGCAGTTCTAAATTTTAGTCATATCTCTATAAATTAAAAAACAAAATAAAATATTTCTATCGGACATCTCCGGAAGGCAATGTTCAATTTTGTACCCAAGGAATCGTAATCTACGTATTTTCAACCGATAAAAAATCCCAAATTTTTTCTCTGCTCTTAAGAATTCTGTCACTCAGCTCTTGGAGTGATCAATGAGCACTTTATGTTAGTGGTCATGACAAAGCTTTTTTTTTAGCGACTTTTTAAGTTGATAAACAAACCAATCTGTTTCTTATATTGCGTTTGTAAATGTACCGAAAAATAAATACGATTAAACTGTAAAGAGCTGAGTGAAAATTTTTTGAGCAGAAAAAAAATTTTGGATTTTTGATAGATTGAAAATATGTAGATTACAATTCCTTGGGTACAAAATTGAAAATTGCCTCGGGGAGCAGGTCGGGGTAATTGCTTAATTGCTTGCTTACGTACAGCGTCGCATTCCTACGAGTAAAGAGGATAAAAGTAAAACAGATATTGTAAAACAGATAATAAAAATAAGGAAGTTTAGGAATCCGATTCCAAACTTCACCGAATCTAAAAAACAGACTCCTATTTGCAATTTCGACTTCATCAAATCTAAAGATAGTATTTCGAGTCCGATCTAAAACATGCGACTCCGGAAACTCCGACTCCACAACCCTGCTTATAACTATACATGTATTGTTGAATCGGAGTTTGTCATAACCGCATATTTTAGGATGAAGTTGAACTCCTTTTTTACATGAGCTGAAGTTGGAGGCGTATAATTAGATTTCGTGCATTTGGAATCGGAAAACTTTGAATTAGTAAAGTAGAAAAATAATTTTTCTGACTCCACAACCTTGGTTTAAACAATTAGTACTAAAAATATATAAACTCCTTTCCACATCAAAAATCTTTACAGTAAATCACATGAAAGTTTCGCAAGTTAAACATTGACCCTCAACTATCAGGCATCCATTACCAAGGTTTGCTTTGCCAGTGCCAGGCATGCCAGTTAAACGATAGAGTTTTCGCAGTGTCAAGTGGACTAATTACATCGCTTTAACGAACAAATTCGAAACGACTTTGTTGCTGCTGAATTTACCTGATGTGGAAGCGACTTACAAAGACTTTTTTAAGGCCATCAGAAAGCAGCCAAAAAGACTATTTCACGCGGTCACCAAAACAACCGTAAGCCGTATTGGTATGCTGAGTGTGAAACTCTTTATAGAACTTTACTGCAGTGCCTCAAAATGAAACACACCTCGATTTTGGGTCCTATGGCTTCATTGACCAGACTTAATGGAAAATTGAGAGATCGATGGTTTCGATCAGAGTATTCACTTTCACAATCTTGTCGAAAAGCATGGAGTATGTTAACCCTTTGATTGCCGTAAGCGACTACAGTCGCTTTCCCATTGTATACCATTGGTTGCCATAAGCGACTTTAGTCCACAAGTAGTAATAAAAAATTGGAGTCTTTGTATGACTGCACACTCCTGACATTTATCCAAATATGAAAAAATTTTCGCGTTATCTCTCTTACCGCACGAGTTATGGCGTTTTGAATGTTACACACACCCAGAAACGAAGAAAAAAAATATATATTTTTTTTTGGATTTCAGATTTATTTATTGTCGCTTAGGAAACAAAAAGGACAAAACGCCTCCAAGTGACACAGCAAGAAAAGTAAATGAAAATAATTGTAAAGAAGTAAGAAATTACAAATAAATAAAGCGACAGGATGGTTGCGAAGGGACTGTGAGGTCTTCATGTCTGCAATCAACCTTGTACAAATAAGTAAGGAAAACAAAACAACAAACCAAAAAACAAAAAAAAAACAAAAAACAAAAAAACAAAAATCGAATGGAATTATTTAAAAAAATCAACTACAGATCGCTATTATGTAATTTATGAAAATTTAATATTAAATATACGGGATACTTGACAGTCATCAATCCAGCCTCCAAGTTGACCGCATGTCTGATTAGATAGATTAATTTATGGTAAATAGACTTTTTTTTATATTCTTTTTTAAATTTAGGCAAGTTTAGATGGCGAATTTCTATTGGGATTTTGTTCCAGATTGACGGGCCTGTATACTGTATTTAATGGATCGTTGCGTTTTGTTGATTTTAAAGAGTGGGATCATTAATTGGTATGAATGAGTTGATCTGGTTCTACGGTTATGTGAATCTTTTACCAATTTAAAAAAAGTTGTTAAGTTGAATTTGAAATTGGGAGGCCAACGATTTTGAAAGTTAAAGTGAATAAATTTGGCTATTTCGAAGTTGATTTGCAGTCTTAAAGGGAGGATATTATTTTCCAAATAAATTGGTGAGACGGAATCTAACCAATGACTTTTGTTAACAATTCGAATGGCTTTATTTTGTAGTTTTATTAATTTTGTAAGGTACGAAGGATATGTGCTGCCCCAAACAAGAAGACCATAATTTATATGTGAACTAACTAAAGAATGATATAGTTTTTTTAAAGAGGGTTTGTTGAGATAATGTTTTAGTTTATTTAAAATGCCTACCGATCTACGTAGCTATCTTCATTTCTATTAATTTGATATGATCTCGAAAATTTAGTTTGTTGTCTAAGTTAATCCCTAGATATTTAGCTTTGTTTACTGACTTAATTATACCTAAGGGACAATTAACGTTTATTCCAGGTGAAGGTATGTTTTGTTTAGGAGAGATAAAAAGAGCATTTGACTTATTTGTGTTTAGTGAAAGTTTGTTTGCTGTCATCCAATTACATATTGCTCACAATTCTGACTTTAGTTTGTTTTGTAGTTCGTCAGGTGTAGCAGCATTAACTAGGAGGCATGTATCATCGGCAAATAATCGAGGTACAGAAGAAATAGAATTTGAGATATCGTTTACATATAACAGAAAAAGTAACGGTCCCAGTGAAGAGCCTTGAGGAACACCGATTTCTACTTTACATAAAGAAGATGAGAAATTATTTATAGAGACATACTGCATGTGATTTGTGAGAAATGATTCGAAAAATTGGTGAGGATTACCCCTGATACCATAATGATTAAGTTTTTTCAGTAGAATTCTATGATTTACTGTATCAAAAGCTTTGGCCAAATCTAGGAATATTAAACCAGAAAATTGCTTGGATTCGATGTTTTCATAGCATGTAGGAACGATATCTAAAACGGCGTGAATATTGGAAATATTAGATCTGAATCCATATTGGTTTGGAATCAAAACAGAATGTTTGTTCAAAAAATCAACTGTTCTTTTGTAAACTACCTTTTCAATGATTTTCGAAAACACTGATAATATGGAAATTGGTCGGTAATTACATATATCGTAGTTACATCCAGATTTAAAAATTGGAACAACCTTAGCTATTTTTAAGCATTTGGGGAAAACTCCATATTGAAGACAGTCATTACATAAAGACGTTAATAAAGGTGTTATCACGGGCAAAGAAATCTTTAAAATTTTTGCGTTTATATTGTCAGGTCCACAACTTTCGTTGGAATTAAGGTGATTAATTATATGAGTTATTTCAGTTGAACAAGTGGGGTTGAAGAATATACTGGGTGAGACTTGATTTGATAAGTAGGTTGTGAAGTCAGTACTGGAGGTAGAAGCTAATTTGTTAGCTAAGGTTTTGCCAATGGTAGAAAAATGATTATTAAAATATTCTGCTATTTGAATGGGGTCGTTAATTTCAGTAATATTGATATTTAAAAAATTTGGTAGAGATTGTTTTGGTTTTCCTGGAATTATGGTGTTAATGAGGCTCCAAAACTTGCGCATATTATTGTTAGTATTGTTAATTTCCGAGTTAATGTATTGCTTTTTTGATAATATTTTTATTTTTGTCAATTTATTCGAATACTGTTTGTAAATCATTTTTTGAATTTCAGTACCTCTAACATAATAGGAAATGTACATTTTTTGTTTATGTCTTATTGATGTAAAAATTCCTTTAGTGATCCAGGGTTTTCTCATTAATCTAGTTTTTTTACGAGAAGCAGTTTTAAGTGGTACATGTTTATTTACACATTTATTAAAAGTTTCAATGAAGATATTGAACTTATGATCAACATCAACGGCAGACAGACAAGATTGATTATTTAACAAAGGTAAGAGTGAAAAATGCAAGTCGTTTAGAAAGAAATCAGTGTCAAAGTAAGAAAAATCTCTGTATATGCATTTACCTAAAGAGTATGCCTTCTTGTTTTTAACTTTTGTAGAACTTCGGTTTTCAATAATACAGGCGATAGGAAAATGATCGGTCAAGTCATGTAAGATAATACATGGAAGAATGACATTAGATGTATCATTTGTTAATATATGGTCTATAGTAGAAGAGGAGCTACGGGATAAACGAGTCGGTTTATTTATAAGTGAGTAAACACCATTGCTGTTGATAGTATTAAAAAACGAGGATTTATGTTGCGAATTTGAGTTGGTCCCAGTGTTTAAATTTAAGTCACCGATTATGTAAAGTTTTTGATTTGGATTGATTTGAAGCAATTTGTTGTTAAGTGCCGAGAGAAAACTATTTATGTCGCCTTTTGGATGACGATAGATTACGCCTAAAATGAAAGTTTCACCGAATCTTCGGTCAGTGATATGAACCCATAAATCCTCGCAACTAGTGTGTAGAGTATTACTTTCTAATAGGCTAAATGTAAACTTGTCAGTTACATAGATTCCAACTCCACCGGCATTAGTTGAAGAATTTGCATGTAATATGGGTTGATAGCCTGAAAGGTGAATATTTGTTAAGGGCAAACCTTTTAATTTAGTTTCAGATAAACATATAATGTCGGGAGAGTAGGAGAAAGAGTGTAATAAATCATGATTTAAATCATCGAAGTTTTTATTTAAAGATCTGATATTGACATGTAACATGAAAAGCCTTTGTTTATCTCTGTTTAATGAAAGATTTGAAGGAGTTAAGTATTGACAATCCTTAAGTTTGGAAGTTAAAAGATCGTGCAAGTGGTAGCTGAGGTCAAAACTATCATTTAATGGTTGAACGTCTAAATATTGGTTGTTATTATTGTTAGAGTCAGAACTGGAGGCTAGATCGACGCTGTCGTGTGGATTGTTAAATTGTAACATAAGTGATTTAGAAAAGAGAACTGATGTGTGGACAAAAAAAAAACAAAAAAACAACAACAACAATAAATATTATCGGGCGAATTTGTTAATACCAACAAGCGTCAGTGCAGCAACGCAGGCGCAAACAGTTGAATTAGCAGCAATTTAATTTTAAATTGACAGTAATTTAAATTGAGATTTGAAAAATTAATCAGACAGATTTAGATTATTTCAGTCATTAGCTCAAATCTATAACCGGTTCAAATCTTTGATCAAGCAGAAAAAAAATAAAAAAAACGAACATATTAAGTGCGAAACCATTAAAAGTCATGATAATTTAGTTAGCAATTGTAAAAAAGTTTATTATAAAGAGTTAATTGGTGATAACAGTTGGCGGTGCATAAATTTTTTCATCATTAATGAACAATACATAATTACGGTTTTCAACTCGCCAAAAAACTTTTTGTTTATTTTTGCGAGCTTGTTTGAATTGGGGTAGTAAAGCCTTCTTTTGACGTAAGAACAATTCAGGTTAATGATCGGTGATATACACGGGTCTGGCATTAACAATTGATTTTTTTTTTCTTCATTAAAACTTTTCAATTCACGTCAATTTTGATAGATAAGGTTTTTATCTTTAGTGTGCACTAACTTTACAATTATTGGTCGAGTAACCCTAATTCCATCTTTAAATTTCGGTCTTTGAGGGAGCCTATGTATGTCTGCTATTGCTATTGCAGTAGGATCTAGTTTCAGAGCTCCTGATATAAAGTTGTTAAATTTGAGTCGAGTTTCTACATTTGATTCCCAAACCGATTTGGTGTCTTCTTCAATTCCATGTATTAATATATTCATTCTTTTCTCGTAATTTTCTCTCATAACCTCAGCTTTTTTAAAATCAGTTTTAAATGGTTCGGCATCTAGAATTCTATTTGATAATATCTTCACTTTTCCTTCAAAGTAATCATTAAGTCTTTGAAAACGTTCTTCAATTCTGTTTTCTTGATTTTTATATATTTCTTCTAATTTATTTATTCTTTCTCCAAAGCCATCTAACTTTTTTTCGATTTTAGTTATACTATTGATCAGTAAGTCAAGTTTTTGATCAACAGAAAACATGCTACTTGAATACGAAATTTGAGTAGACGCCTTTCAAAGCTAACACTAGACACTTATTGTTCGCGAATTTAAAACACGTCCGACATGAACAGCGCTTTTTTTCGGAATGATTTTGGCAGTCAAAGGGTTAAAATAATCTTATAGGTTGGTCACAACACTTTCGTCGTTGGAACAACACTCCCCTCGTTGCTTAGAAACGGGAGATATGAGGCTGTTGACTGCAAGTCAACTGGACTTCTTTTTTTAAGGTTTTTGACTTTCAGAAGGCATCAACACCAGAATCAGTAACCATCTCGAAAAACTCACGTTTTGTCACAATCTTGTGACATTGCCTTAAAAAATAATCTTCCCACGCCACGCTGTTGCCCTATATTCGGTCTAATTGACAGCTGAGTACTTTGCAGCTCACTTACTTGCCTCATAAATAGTGTCTTGTATGACGCCTTAAACATTTGGATGCCTGCGTCCCACTCCAACAGACCAGTTATTGATTCTTTGAGGCAGCAATCCAGCTGAACTTTTCCAACTAAAAATGAAATTCGCATTATCTAACAGTAAAACTTTGGGTCCTAACCATCTGTTGCAAGTAATTTACCGAACTTGCTTCGGGAAAAGCCACGATTTTGCTGTCCGATTACAATCTTTTGTTACTTTTTTAAAGATTTGTGGGCTTCTACCAGGTGCATTACTGGACTGATAGAAGCGTCATTGCGCATCACGCACGCAGATGATTAGATGCTAGAAATACATATTAAAATGTGAACAGCAGCACTAAGAGCGCCATCTATCGCATCGCGCATCACGCACGCCAAACCCGAGCTCATTGCCCGACCGTGGTTTTGAATTAAAACTCTTCTCATCAGGAACAGTCTTATTACCCAGGTTTTGCCGCTTCTGTCAGTGTAGCAATGCATTTGGTAGAAACCTACAAATGGTAGATTTTCTCTATATACACTCTGCGACAAAACCTAATTAAGTAGACTGCTCCTGATGAAAGTGTGATGCATATGTGATGCACTATGACACGATGGTAGTTTAGTGCTATCTATCCTAAAGCTCGACATATATATTGCTAATTTTTGTTTTGTAATATGACTAAAATTTAAAGCGAAAAGCAGTGTCGTAAAGTATCTTTCCACAAAAACACAACAGCACCAAGCGAGTAGGATTTGAACAGAAATCGTGTTAATTGCTCAGTGCTCGCAAATGCAACTTATAAAAATGTGATAGAACAGTAGCCATTGACTACATTTAATAGCTCCCACTGTACGAGTATACGTCAGTGAAGAATTGCCAAAAGTTAATTAACATTTAAGGGAATCGCAATTTTAAGTCCCGAGGGTGTTCTGTTGAAGTTAAAAAAATTAATGTAAGAAAAATGGCGAGGCGAGTTGAGAATGTCTTAGCGTTAAAGTTTAATGCTGATTTGCGCTTCAGCACAAGAAAATAAGATTGAAAAATAAAATCTGATTTGAAAAATAGGCTTATTGCAACAAAAGATCAATTTTTTAACCGTTATCAGAAAGCTTCTTATTTAATTGTTATCTTATTGTAAAGACCACCACAGCAGAAATAACTTTTAGTTTTCTTAAACGACTCAAAACTTGCATAAATTCTATGTGTTGGCAGCGTGGGTGAGTGAATAGGAGTGCCGTTTGATGGCAAACGCGGTATTGATTGACACGGTCGCTGTTCAAAACCTAATCGCATCTCTCTTAATGTTGTTTGAAAAACACTTAGGGCACTTTCCCGTGCTTGGCAATCTTATCAAGCAGCTCTAAATTTTGTTTATAGGCCTATCTATAAATAAAAACTAAAAAGCAAAATAGAATATCTCTACTGAACAGCCATCTTGACATCTTCGAAAGCGGGTTGGGGTAATCGCTTGAAGATTGTTATAAGTATAATGCTTCTGACGTTTTTCAACAAGTTAGAAGAAGAATGGCGATAATAATAAGTGTGGACAAGGACGCCTCAGTTCTCTGGTTTCACTTGCTAGAAATCCCACTGTGAATATGAACGAATTGCTCGTATAACCAGTAGATACTCTCAAAAAACTAACAGACAAATTTTACTTCAATAACCTTTGCATTAAATTTTACTTGTTGCTATTTGTTCAATGTTTTTGCAGTTATCTCTCTTGGAATCGTAAAATTTATTGTAGATTTTAACTCAAAGTTGAAAAGAATATTTCCTGACTACTATATAATATACACTTACTTATCAAACAATGGACGAAATCACCCAATTTTACTTCTGCTTTCGTTCTTTTCATGCCTTCTTGTCGATTGATATTATAAATTTCTGGCCCCCACCCCCGAAAAAAATCCTGAATACGCGCTTGAATAAAATGACCATTTGTTATCTTTATTCCATTTTATTAAAAACATTTCTCAGTTTCTAAGAAACTGCCAGTGATAAGCATACAACCGAAAAGTCTTAAAATTTTTTCCGAAAGGCAAGTGTAGAAAAAAAGGTTATCAATTGAAGTCATTATTTTTGTTAAAATTTAAACCTAAAGTGAAGATCTTTTCTCTGGTCTGCGTTAGACTTTCAAAAAAAAATTTAGACTTGGAGTTCATAGAGTTTCACAAAAAAGTGTTGGAATCCACGTGTTCGAACAAGGTTAGAAACCCTGTTCCAGGCGATAAGTTAAAGTAAAAAAACACATGTGAGATATATCAAGAAAGGGTAGTTTTATAATTACTTAGTATGCTAAAGCAATAAAGGTTTATAAAAAATAAAAACGCACCACAAAATTAGACAATGATTATTATTCTTAACTTTCTTAAATAACTTAATACAAAGATGCACAGCCTTTTGCTATTGCCGGTCTCATTGCAAAATTAAGCAATGGCCACTTGTAAGTTAGTCAGTAAACTTTACTTGGGAATCCAAAAGGACCAATTGAACTAGGTAATCCGAATAACAGCGCTGAAGTAAAGCTGCGTCTATTTTTTGTTTATTCCGGTTTAAGAGATAGTGTGCCGCGATACTGAAGTTCTTAATACAGTTAGTTCCGGCTAAGTTGGAATTGATTTTAAGAAAACTTATCTCTCCAGATAGACAGACAGAAACCACTATTTCTAACTATAAAGAATATATTTAAAAAATTCACAAAACTTGATCGATTCACAAAAACTTCGCTTCCAACTTCAGCAAACTTCAAAACAATTTCAGCGCCACAACTGCGAATAAGCATTTTATCAATTTTGTACTAGCCAGCTATAAGAATGAATTAGCGCCCCCATGGCTAATATTAATCTTAATAATTCGTCCGCTACACAAATTTAACAATTCTATCTTTATAGAATTAACTGCAGTCATAGCTACAAAAACACGAACGACCATGCAACAACTCAAATTAGCCTGAAATAATTGACTGGACTGGAATCTTGAATAAAATGAAAACAAAACGCGCCCTTATTATAAGATCACGTCGCGTGACTTTAGACTATAAGCGAATTTTTTGAAGTAACGTGGAATTATTTCAATAACGTTATTAAGTTCACAGTTTACAATACAGCCAATCAGAAATGCGGGACCTTCAACGGATTAAGTAATTGGAAGTCTTCGCGTAAAATAAAAAAATTTAATTAATGATTCCAGAACACACAGACAGAAAAAAATCCTGGAAGCTAATGGCCGCGTACTCTTAATCTATTTGACACGTGCATAAGATTACAATCGATAAAGCGAAGAATTAAAACAATCATAAAACAGCTTGCAAATAAATTAAATAAATTACGTTAAGTGGCAGTTTACGAACTATGCAAATATTACTCAGACATGAAATTATTATGTAATAACAAAATTTAAAACTTCTGAAAAAGACAAAAAATTAACAATAGATTTGTGAAGTTAAGGTTATATTGCAAATGAAGTTTGACAAAGTTTATGGCAGGTACATGAAATTATATATTAATCTAAACTCTGAAATTATAAGTTTCATCAATAATATGCCGTTTTACAGGTTGTAATGGAACAAAATATCTCAATTTTTTAACTGTCAAATCTCTTCTAGCACAGTTCCCAAACATTATATTAATGATTTCATTGGTTTTGAATGCTTGAGAATAAACTTTTAAAATCATTCAATGTAGGCTGCTATTGTCACACTAAAGCTGCTAACAAAATTGCATAGCGGACAATTTGTGCAAAAAATGCAGCATACTCGTATATTACTTCGAAAAAGAAGAAATTTAATTTGGGTAAATTTGTAGAGAGTTAAGTGTGTTAATAGTTTCATCACTATGTTCTTCATTAGTACAATGAAGGCACAATTAGTTTTTTTAAAGTTCCTGCGTCGTATTTAATTACTTATTTGAAGTGTTGCTATTAGAGGTGAACTCGAGACACGAAGCTTCGAGACCAAGGCAAGACAAGACTTTAAAATACCGAGATCGAGACGAGATACAAGACTTTATATAAGTTGTTTTAGTTTAAGTAGGCATACCATATTTCCAAAGTGGTGAATCGGGACATTCGCTAAAAGAAGAAAATTCGTCCCTAAAAAGTAGTGATCTCCAAAAAAATCTTCACTGTGATTTAGGGACAAAAATCGAAAAATTGGACACAAAATTTTACACAAATTTTCTTTTTCTATCCGTAAAATTCTAGAAAATCAAGATTTGGGAAAACTCCATTGCCCCTCCAATTTTTTTGGATGGTACGCCTATGCCCACATCGCTGCAATGTCTCGACTTGGACTCGAGACGCAGAGGTCCGAGGCCGAGACGAAACTTTGGGGTTACGAGACCGAGACTTTGAAAGACGTTTCTGGAGACATCCACGTCTGGTTGCAATGCAGAGACATCATAAACAACTTCTTAAGTAAAGAACAAGCAATATTTGAAGAACACTAGCCAATCCCAAATACCAGAATTGTAACGAGTCCACCATATAGAAAGGACTCTGAGTCAATTCGAATTCATAGGAATAAGAATGAACTGTCGATTGGTAAAAGAACTCATGTCGAGTTTTAGTCCTTAAAAGCCATGAGTCGAGTTGAGTCAGAGTCACTAGTAGTAAGGACTCGATTTGGGTTCTAGGAATGTTCTAGAGTTCAAACAAAAACTATCGAATTTCTCTTCAGCGACAAAAATTTTGTTTTTTTTATATAAAACATAAAAAACATCAATGCCTGCTGGCTATTACATCTGATGACGCAGAGTTGTAAACGGGCCTGAACTAGTCGGTCCGTTTACAACTCTGTGATGATAATCCTAATTTACTCCTCGCCCTTTAATCGTCCAATTTATGACCAGCTCATCTTCGATATTGCTTTTGGACCCAAGCTTACTTTCATTGGCCCAAGAGAAGCTGACATCCACTTAAAATCGAAGTTAACATCTGATTTTATATAAAATGAAATTATTTAAAAGACTTAATTGCTTTCATAGGATTAGCGGTAACCAGTGAAAAAGTTTATTTAAAAAATTTCAATTTTCACCAAAAACGCTTTTGTCGAATCGTTGTCCAACAACTAAAACATTAAAAAGTCAAAAAATACGAAAAAACATGTGTTTAACTGGTCATAAGAAAAGCAGGCGCATGTGGCAAAACTAAAAAAAGTACAGCATTGTACAGTAATTGAAGTTTTTCGACAAAAAATTTTAAAAACGCTTGATATAGCCTACAATAGATCAACTTATTTCGTTTCTATTGCAAACTTTTTAAAAGCAGTTATCCAGCAGCTTCTATATTTGTAAAAAAATAGATGACAGCTGTTCAATTTTTTAACTTGGCCTTTCATTCAAAATTTTGCTTTACTTTAACATATTTTTGAATATGGTGTAAAAGACAACAATTTTATAAAGTAAGAGTAAAAAAAAATTAAACATGAGACAATAATAAAAATGATAGTAACAGACTATGTTTAGTCTTTTTTGCAAAGGCAGATTTTAAGCATGTGTGGTAAAACAAAACTTAATTATACATAATTGACAAAAATTTGAAATAACAAACCAGCAAAATCATAAAAAAATACATCAAGAAGTACAAACCACAAACTAAGGTGCATTTTTGATCTTGGCTTCCTTTACATAATAAGTGCAAATAAAAGATTTCAGTTTTATTTGATTTAAGAATGATTCGATGTCAAAATTTTAAAAATTCTAAATTTGCTTTGGAAACCTAGAAGCTGATTCAATCAAATTGCCAGAAAGTGATGAAAGCAAGCTGGTGCAATTCATAACCAGGTGTACCGTTCTGGTAAAAGTTTTGATTGCATTGTTGACTCACAGAAGAGCCTGATCTATATCTGGCGTATATGCTCGGTGGCATTTGTTTATTTTTTAGAATTTCTCCTCTCAGCGCATGCACTTGTTGTATTAAGTTCAACTAACAAACAAAGAAACGTACGCTGAATGAAGACCCTAAAAGTGAACAAAAATAATTTTATATTTGGTTTGCAAACCGTATCAATTGAAGACAGCTGCAAAACAATAACATAAAAATTTCTTTTGATACTGCTGATTTTTAACGGTCTAATTAAACTACAAATTTTCAACTTTTGGCCTAATTAAAACTTTTTTTGTCTTTGTTTTGTTCCTTTATTATTGGGATCTCTATTAGGAAAATCATTTTACTTGAGCAACAAGTCAAATTTAAAATCAATTAGCTGAGCGAAATTGTTCTATTTTAACACTGATGTTGAATCATGAGATTATTGAAGAAAAAATAAACAAAAAAGTATAGGAAAATCAGCACCAGCCAAACAATATAAATTGTTGACCTTTATATCAGTTTTAAGCCTGGTCTACATCTGGCGTACATTTGATAGTTTATTGAATTTTTATGAGCAATCAAATAATAATAAACAACCAAACGTACGTCGAACGTATACACTGGGCGTGGGGAAATGTACACTAGCTTTTAATTAAAAAAAAAGAATTTGCAAGTTTCGACAAAAATGAACCAAATAAAAGATGTTCTGTTTATAAAATTCAATTGTACAAACAAACAATGAAAAAAAATTAAGAAATACTGTATATTAACAGTAAATCGTTTGGTGACGGCAGTATGCTTTATTTTGTTGTCAGAATATTAAAATGTCTTTTCAACCTTTTTCTATTTTTATGGCCAGACAATTTTTGGAATTTCGAGTGAGTTTTTTTTCTGAACTGACTCTTCCTTTATAGGATTGCAGCTTGAACAATATTAATACAGTGTATTGATTAAAAACTTTTTTTCTCCAAGAAATGATATTCGCTTTCTATTTTCTTGAGAGTGATTTTGCATGCGACCGCGCATTAGGACAGCCAGAATTGCACACAAGTCCACTTTGAAAAGACAATTGACCGGAAAAAGTCTTCCCTATGCGCTTCGGATGAAAACTTGCGAGGTCGACGTTCAATTGTTCTCTGTCGGTAGACTCGCGTTTCTTTAAAGGTTGATCGGAATTGACGCTATTGAATCGGGTGAAGTCTTCATAAATTTTTCCCGATCCAAAGGAACCAAGTTGGGGATCTACTGTGGAAATGTAAGGACTCAAGTGGGACAAGTTGAGGACGTAATAATCCAGCAACAGGGGCTTGCGAATTCGGATTTTGGTCCGCAGTAACTTAGGCCGCATTGAGAGGTTGTAGACGGCGTCGAGAGTTGTTGGTCTTTTTGGGTCCGATTGAAACTCGGCTGTGTGGAAAATAGTTCCGGTCATGTGCAACAAGGTGACCATTGACAGTTTGTCCCCCGGACATTTACGAGAACCGTATGAAAATAGAAGATACTTGTTTTTGGCGTCGGGTATCAATTCTCCCCGGTCAAGAAATCGTTCCGGAATAAACTCATCCGGTTTGTCCCATTGATCGGAGTCATGGTTGGCCGCATATTGGTTGATGAACACGAGCATACCCTTCGGTATTTTAAAACCTTTCAAAGTGGTGTCGGAGAGAGTCATATGAGGAAGAGTGGTGGAGGTAAAAGAAGAATGACGAAATATTTCGTGTATGACTGCGGTTGTATAAGGTAACAAGTCGAGTCCAGAAACTTCTGGAAGCCGACATTCGCCAAAAACGGAATCCAATTCGTTTTGAATCTAGAAAGAGATGAGATAATTAATCTTGTTGATGTTTTAGTTTCAATATAGTTTTGCCTTGAAAGTAAAAAAAATGTTTACAGTCAAAAACGTTAAAATTAAAGTTTTTTCAAAACAGAAAAATAGAAAGAAAATTTATAAATCCCAAATTCACCTTTTCTTGAACTTTCGGAAAATACATCATGTAAACCAGAACCCATTGCAATGCGGTTGACAAGGTGTCAGTGGCTGCACCAAAAATGTCAGTAGTGAGAGCCATAATGATGTCATCTTTAAGAAGGCCATTTGGGTTTTCCAACCCTTCACTGACAAAAGTGTCAACCAGATCTCTAGTGACACCGTGTGAATAGGTACTTCGATGTTCAGTAGTTCTGTAAAAAAATATTGCACAATTCTTACTAATGTATCTGGTTTAGTAACATACCTTACCACACATTAAAAAAGTAAACGTTAAAAAGGCATTGGTTAAAATCATTAGAGACTTTGTTAAAGTGGGAGAAATATTAGATATTTAGCAGAAATTGTGGAAGAGATAAAACTTACACAGCTGCCGCCACAGCTTTAACAGATTGAACGAGTAAAAAAGAAAACTTTAAAAGTCTCTAAGTTACTTCTTAAGTTTATAATTCTTAACTATATCTCACACAATGAATAACTTTTTTAGAAATAAATGGTTATATGTTTAAAAGTTATATCAAATGGTTATATCAATGTTTGAAAGTGCAAAAAAAAAAACAAAAAAATTACTGTCAGGTTTAAGTCAAACAAAATATTTTCTGTTGAATGATGTGATCTGACACTATGGCACCAAAAAATTACTTCAAAGCGCGTTAACATAAAAGGCACTTTACAGATGAGATATACACTTTGGTTATAAAATGCAACACCTATTATACTTTTTTCTGTGATTTAAAGTAAATTAAGACCTAAAACCGACTCGCCATTCATTGCTCTATTCTTAAGTCCGCTGAATAATAGTAAGAGGTATTGCTAGTTAATGTGATGATTCCTTTTTCATTTTTACTGGCCTTGGAGAACATTAAGATCTGCACAAATTCACATATTTGCTTGTTGGCACTCGTTGGCGCTAACTGTTGTTAATGACAATGCAATGATTATACGAAAATTTTTCAACAAAAGCAACCATTTACTGTGCTCTTGCTGGCAATATTAGTACATCTGTTGCACTCTACAACTTGCATAAAAAATATGACATATATTGTCGTTTCTTTTGGTTTGTGAACGTTGATGAATTCCTTCATAATTGTAAATGATGCAAAAAGTCATAAAAAGTTTATTCAGAAAAACCATTTTACGAAGATAATATTATAGCACATTTTTGCTAAAATATCGTAAAAAGTTTTTTCTATGTAAAGATACCAATAAAAGTAACTCATGTTTTCACAAGAGTGTTGATTAATGCCACAACGTATGCACGGGGGGGTGGGGGTTGGGTTCAAATTTTCACGAAGAGTTATGCAGAGCAATTCAAAGAGAATTAAGGCTCGTTTTCCCTACGAGCGTGGAATGAAGTATTTTTTGTTTCTATTATTGATTTTTTCGCTTCGCTTAGCGCTTAAGCGCTGAAAAAAAGTAAAAAAATTAATAATACAAACCAGGAATACTCCATTCCACGCTGGTAGTGCAAAGGGCCCTTTAGGCATGAAAAAAAATGAAGGTCAAAGAAACGTTATTTCTACTTTGAGTAATCGTGTTTTCAGCCCACAACCCCTCCCATGATGCATTTCTGCATGCGCCATGATAACGCAATCACTTCCAGTCAAACAAGCGAGTTTCATGACAAGAGGATTAAATTGTTTTACTGTGATCTCAAAAATATTTTAAATTTTTATAGTAATAAGTGTTTTTTCGAATACAGCACATCATATTCAACTATAGCATTAATAATAACGAAGTTGTCACATCGTAATTTTTTTACGAATAGAAAATTCACAAACCTATCTTTCATCCATTTATTGAGACGGTCAGTTAAAAAATCAAAGGTTCGTAATGATTTTTTGATCGATGGAAATATCTAAACAAAGTTAACGCTTTAAAATAAAAAATTTCAAAAGAACTCAACCTTTAGTAATGTTGTTTAGACTAGATTTTTTATAAGACACTCATGCATTTTATTTGGACTGTAACATCGTGGCCGAACTATTAATAAATTTTTTGCGGGTCTAGGAACAATCGCCGTGAACATATTTGCCGTAAAAAAACTCGCCATAGAAATTTTCGCCGTTGGTAACTCTGCCTAGCCCTAATCCCTAACCCTAAGCCAGATACGCTTAATGACAAGGTACTCGTAGTTTGCATATTAAAAAAATGCCGCGAAATTGTCTTACGACAAAAATCTTATGCCGCAAAGTTTCCTGAGGCGAGTTTTCCTTACGGCAAAAGCGTTTAAGGCAAATGTTTCGAATACCAATTTCAGCCACCAATGACGAATTCGGCACAAAGTCAACAAAGATAGATTAGTAAAAAAAAAAAAAAAAAAAAAAAAGACAAGTTGAAACAATATACTGTGCTTCCACCCGGAGCTTTCTTAAAACATTTTACAATTCTAAATTATGCTTGCTCAGCAGAAATAACTTCAAATTGTGCTGTAAAAATTTGTTATATCAATGCTCTCATCTCGTACTTCAATTGATCAAATTAGCATTTTTTTCTCTTTTAATTAGAGTCACAAATAGACGTAAAAAAATAAAAAAAACCCAGTAAATTAAAAAACAAAGCTTAAAAGTATGGGACGGCTCAATCTCCACCGATATCCAAGTGAACGCAAGTATCACCGCTGACGCTGGCTGCCTTATTAACATATAATGCACAAAGTGATTTTAAATGTAGATGCTAACACGCTTTGAGCAGTTCTCTTCAAAATTACTACAAAACAGTTTTCAACTTTGATTAATTTTTATGGCGATGGCATATTAGAAAACTAGTGGTAATTTTAAATAAAAGCATTTTTAGGAAATAGTTCAAGTACTTTCTTTCTAGATATATTTCAGCCGCTGTAACCATTTGACAAAGCAGCGGTACCGTTAGAAGAGTTAATTGTTTGTAATTCAGGGTCGTTGCCCATCAAATCATATCTGAAAAATTCATTGCAAGAAGGTGAAACGTTTACAAGAAATTGGAAAGGGAAGATTTTTTTTCAATAACACGATTTTATCGAATATAATTTAAATGTCTGCGTTTTTCTGGCCAATCGTTGCCGCGCTTTCTGGACTTTAAAACTATAAACAGAAGTGACGTCAAACCATCAAATTGTTCTTTCAAAACTATCGAATGACGAACTGAAATTGTTGTAGTAATTTCAGGTTTAATAACAAGGATTTAATGTGATTTAATTAAACACCAAATTGGTAATAAGTGAGCAATTTGACTTTTCACGTCATAGCGCATTTTTAGAGCTTGCGCATTCGTCAAAGCAGCACTTTATGACAAACGGTCAACGGCGGATGTTACAAATAGGAAATGAAGCTTATCCGAGCGACGATTTTCTCCGCTCGATTGACGGCATTTTCCTAATAACAATAATTCGCTTTGGTCGCCCGAAAATAGCTGGCCGATCTAAATCGGTCGTTTTTCGTCTTTCGCCGAGCAGTAGTCGCTCTGCTATTGATGCAAAATATAAGTGGGCTTCGCACGCAATGCAGAGCGATAATTTACGTGCCTTTCGTGAACTTAAGCAAGTTCAGTTTACAGTGTTGCCATGTTAAATTTTTTTAATGATTTTGGAATTTTTTCCACTGAATTAAATTGAAGAAGCCAGCCAAATATTAATTTCAATTAAATTTTACGACTCGAATTCGGAAAGAAATTTTATAACAAATTTTGCCTAAAGAGGAAAAGAAACGCAAATGACGTTATTTACGCTAAAAATAGAAAATTTGCGGAAGGCAAGAGCAGGTGCAGGTAAAGAATTTTTAAATTTTTGAACAAATAAAATTGAAAAACAGCTTACTGGCTACATAAAAAGAATTATACAATTGATCGGTGATGTCATTGAGTTAGCAATTAGATAATTTCAACCTTACGTTAAAAAGATGTTCTTTATTTATTCAAGCATGAATTAATTATGAATACAAAGGTTTACTTCGATATAACAATAGTATTTGCTCTTCAAATGACACTGTATTGCATCACAATCAACTCATTCTCTCATACAATATTTTTAATAAGGTCAATTGGCACGTTTGTAGTTAATAGTATATTCAGCATTACGATTTCTCAACGAACCGAATCCATGTCTAAATTTCATTGGTGTTTTGTGAAAATTGACTATTTCTAGCAACAAATTCAAATTTAGGCTTTGTAGATGTCTGAGTTTGTTTTGACAAAACGATTTTCTTTTGAAAAAAGTTGCAGTAAAAACGTACAACAAAATTAAAAAAGTTAATGTTATTTACAAAACAAAGAAACTAACAAAAATTTACTTTTATCCACGGCATAACATCCACTTGGCTGCCAGCACCAACAACCTCTCCAAACTCTCTGTTGTATCTGACTAAGTCTTGAAATTCCTACAAAAATAAAATGTTATGAAAAGTGTTAAGACATAAAAAATCACTTAATTTGTCTTGTAAAAAACGAATTTTCTATTTCAAACTGGGAACCAAATCACCAATCGCGGCTTTCTAAAAAAGCAAAAGTTATTTAAGAAACGAACAAACTAAATCCTTTCTCTTCAAACATTGAGTAAAACGATACTGTTTAAGCAAGTTTTCAATCCATCAGTATAGCAAACTATACTTCAAAAGCTAATTTTAATAACAATTTCATTTAAAATTGTCGTGGCTTGCTACAAATTAAAATGTGATTTGGAGTTCAAAAAGTGATTTTGCAACCAACAGGAAGTGATGAGTCAGCATTATCAAACTTTCGTCTTTGTAAAAACTCAAAAGACAAACACATATTTAATCCTGATTTAAACCGAAAAAACACGGAAGGATGAAAATAGCTTAAATACAACCTTTAACATGTTTATGCTTCAACAAACAAGGTTTTAATGATTAACCTGTTAATTACTTTAAAATTATGTCTATGAATAAAAGGTTAAAGACGTTATGCTCACGTTAGTACAGATGTGTAAACGGGCAGACAATTGTAAATATGATAACTAAAACAGGACATCCTGAAATTTACTACTTTTACGACATTTAAGGCGACCCAACAACTTTCGTAAACCGAATCATCACAATTACAAAGGCATCAATAGAAATTATGAAACCGTAATTTTGATCCTAATAAAACTAGTTTTTTATATAGTTATAATATCTACCTTAGAGATATACAATAGACCTCGGTTAATACGGATTTAGTTAATGCGGAATAACTTCGACAAAACGGAAAGTACAAATGATTTCCTACATACTGTAGTTCTTAATAAAAAGCTTCGGATTATCCGGACTTTACCCAATTCGGATGATTTTGTCTGTCAAATCAAATCAGGATTTACCGAGGTCTACTACAGTTTACAAGCCATTTGAAAGGAATTGACGGAAAAGCACAAAAAGTCGCGACTGTGCTGATTTGAAATTCCGCAGCCCAGATGCCTTGTAATTGTCATGACACTTATGGCAATATATCCAGCTTACTACTACGAAAAGGGAGAAATTGAGTTAGATTGTTGTAATTCGGCTATATGAGCCCAGAGTTGTCAAGCAAAAATTGACGAAGCGTGAAAAGCGAATAGGAACCACGTGACGCTGACGACGGTCGCGTGAGAACGACAAATAAACTTTGTGTCGAACCTCACCAGTTTATTGTTGCCGTTCAAGAATACAAACGCTCTGGATATAAAGAAGTGTAAATACAAAGAAATATTTTCTGTCCTAAGATTTTTTTGAATATGATGTAACAATAATAATAATTACGTAATAAAAGACATGATTATATTTTCTGCAGTTTTCTTCTAAGCATTTTTTCAAAGCTTTCCATCCGCTTCTTTTCTTATTAAAAAAGTTAGCGCTTTTTTGTTACGAAACAAGATATCGTCATGCATAGTTGACGAAGATCAGTCAAAGTCGCCGAAAGCGCAGATTTCCGTTTTTAAAACAAAAGTTTTGAAGAAGTTCAAGTAAACCTGTAAGACCTCTCAGGATGATTACTGAAACGTGAAGTCGTTTTCTAAATAGCTACCTAATAGGTTTTAAGATCGTGAAATTCAAAGAATTTTAAAGCAGTACATTCATTCAAAAAGTTCAAACGTCGATAACTTATTGTAAATTTTCGAAATAAACCAATCTTTTTATTTTAAAACTTTTTATTGTGGCAAGCAAAAACAAAAAAAATATATAAAATATTAAAAACATTAAGAAGGTACTACATAGGTTCAAAACCTACTCGCATTACTCTGTTGTGTCCTTGGGAAAGACACTTTACGGCACTTTCTCCTGCTTGGTGGTCTTAGCAAGCAGCTCTAAATTTTAGTTATAACACTAGATCAAAAAAAAATAAATAAAAAATTTCGGACAGCAATATTTTTACATCTCCGAAAGCAAGTCGGGATAATTGCTTAACGATTACTCTATGTATAAAGCCTAGGATGTTTTTTTGCGAGTCAGGAGGACAATTAAAGATGACAATGATAATATCCGTGAGACATTTTTTTCTTTTAAATTGCAAAACTTGTTATTGCAACTTTTATTCTGCAAAATCATTTCGCCATAACTTTCTTAGAACACAATGTAGTAAATATGTACTTTTGACCAATTCAAATTTATTGCCTTGCAAAGTTCAGCCAACACCGTTATCATCAATCACGCTTCCGGTTGCAAAATTAAAATGCACAAAACGTCACCAATCGGGCAAAAATTTAAGTTTCAAAGAAACTTTTGCTGCGTACAATTTCGATCAAAGGTCAAGTTTTCTTTCAAAAAATTCCAATTACAACCTTTGGACTACAGTTTAACTGAAAATACAAGTCTATTTAAAGTTGCTTTCGTTTTAAGAATACATTAAATTTAGTGGTTTTCGACATTGTATCCACATTGAATTTAGTGGTTTTTACCGCAATTTCTTGGCCTTATTATTTTGTTTCTTGGCACTGGTTTGTTTTTCGCTTTTCGGAAGTATTTTCGCATTGGAAGTT
Source organism: Diplosoma virens (assembly GCA_963680785.1). Lineage (NCBI taxonomy): Eukaryota > Metazoa > Chordata > Ascidiacea > Aplousobranchia > Didemnidae > Diplosoma > Diplosoma virens. The sequence continues at coordinate 30,740,072 of OY796880.1, forward strand.
GTTCAGATTCTCCAACAATCGCCTTTGTCTTTATTACTTAATTTTGTTGCGATAGCGATCAATGAAGTAATCCTCCCGTTGTTCGACGTTGGGCGCATTTCTGCGATCAGTGATGACGAGCTTTTAACAGTTGTTACAGTGAAATAAATTTAATGTCTCTGATGTTGGTTGATTTCTGACCGAGAAAACGTCAGTTTATATAAAATTACCTGGCTGATATTTGGTTTGCTATTGTCACCAGTAGAGCATTCTAACTTTTTAGCAATATTAATGCCTGGTGAGCAAAGTCATTACATTTTTAGAATCTTTTATGTCAAGAAAAACAATTTGAATCAAATGGATGCTAATATGATAATAAGGCACAATCATTAACAGAGCATTATTTACTTACAATACTTAAATTTTAAGTTTAACGTCACTATATGAACTAACGCAGACATAAGTCAATGTCGTTCTTGATTTGATGAACTATTCAGAAGTTTGTTTCTGATAAAGCGCTCCCGAAATTCATATAAAGAGTATGCTTCGCGTTGCGTGTTAAGTTAGCCACGTGATAGCGAATGTTCGGAAATTGCGTGCGAGCGTGCTCAAAGCTATATTTGCCCACCAGGCCAATCAGCCGGTCAAACTAGCCTTCAATTGCTTATGTAATCGAGGGCGACGGCATTATTGCAGTTCAAACGAAATTACGTTACTATGTAGTAAGTCACATGAAGCAGAAGGCGGATAATGGCTCTGTCAACGCGCCAGAATAGCGTGAGAAACAATTAAAAACTGCACTCGGCGCGAAACGAGAGGAAAACATTGCAGCATTGTTGCGCGCCACAATCGAGAGGCGCATTGAGACGAAAACCAGTGCTCACACGCGAGACAAGAAAAAAGTGGCACGCATATCGTGCCTTAGAACAGATAAATAGGAAGTCCTAAATAAACAATGAAGTCTTGAAGGTTACTTCGTGCCAAGCGATAAATTTTCAAATAGTTCTGACGTCATGTGATTCAGCGCGTAGTCATTAAAGCTATTTCCTATTCGCTCAATCAATTTTTCTCGCTCATCTAATTTATTAGGGAACTCAGCAATAAAAGTATTCGAAAAGACAATCGCAAAAATGATAAGGCTGGGACAAAACTGTAATTTTTTATTCTGGGAAAAATTTAACTAAAAAACAAGAAAATAAAATCCAAGACGTGAAAAGATGTAACACTGATAAAACACGATATAGACGCATTTAAATCCGCTGCTTCGCCATAGTAATCAAAAAACAACTTGGCGACGTTGAAAATAAATCAGCTTGCCTAAATGGCCAAACTTGTAATTAACAACAAAGCTCACAGAAAGGAAAAGTGTTTTTATCGCAAAAACGACGTGATCGAAATGACCTTTCGTCCAGAAAACTGCAAGTTAAGTTCAAATCGATAAGCTAAAGTCATTGCTGATGCTTAGCACGCAAGCAACAGCTACATTTACTTGATTAATGAACAGAGCAAGGTTCTGAACCACAAGGTCAATTGAGTCATTTTCTCGGTTGCAATTACCTGGTCAAATTAAAGCAACGTTTAATACCTGAACTATAAAGCAACCAAAACGGATGTAACCGGATTTGACGCTTGAAGATAATCCGATTGAATTTCTAATGTCAGCGATGTCGGAAAAATAATGACGAAAAAAAATAAACAAATTAGTTAGATGTCTCGACAAATCAGCAAAATCTTTGTCAGTTCATTTGTCTGTGTCTTCGAATGTATTAAAATGATTTTCGCTGAGATGAAGTCGTCAAATTCCAAAAAGTTGCAGCTAACTTCGATGTAAATGTAATATAAAGCTTCTAATGGTTGTGTTAAATATATTCACTTAGCAAATTATATATCACATTTATGGTAAGAAGAGTAATTTGATTTAAACCACTTTATATTTGTCTGAAGATCAACGTGGTAAATAGTTAAAGGTTTTAAATTCTGTTATATCAATAACACTAAAATAGAAAAACGTCTTGTTTGGAGCAGACTAATATTTTGTTTTTCCAATCAAGGAAACATTTCTTCTGACTCGTTGAAAAAAAGCTAATCAGTAAAGTAAAAATAAAGTAGGTCATGTGAAGGACCTAAGTTTATATGATATGTGCTTAATATTCTTAAACCAAAAAATTTAGCCAATTCTACACGAAATTTAAGTATGAACCTTAATTGATCAAAAAGTGACTAAACTCTTTGGGGAGGAAAAAATTGATATAAAAAACCTTTGGAAGCTGCTGTGATTGAAGACGTATTTCCTAAAGTACGAAGACAAAAATCCAAGTAAATGCAGCAGCAAGAACAGTTTCAATGTGAATTTTTAACGTGTGCAATTGCGTGAGAAGCAAAAAGGAAATCCGTTTTTTTTCAAATTAGCGTGCACTGAAAATTGATTTCGAACGCACAAGCGTTTATACAGACACTTCCCTTTAATTAAGCCATAAAAAACTTGGATGTTAATGTTTCATTTACCAAACAAATATTACTACATCATGATATCACCGTCTATCTCACGCAATTCATAAATTCAATCTCGATAGCGTAGACCGATCAACCTATTACAAGGTCATTTTAAAGAAATGCCATAAACAACAACAAATCAATTCAGAGCTATTTCGTGCAATGCAGTTTTGTCTTTCAAAAGTTCATCTTGAAATAAACATTTTTAAAATGTTACTTCGTGTTGCATGCGCATCGAGTTAAAACTGGTGATACTTGGACATAGGTGTGCGCTTTTATGAATTGATGATGTTAATTGCGCTTCGATAGTAAACTTCTACTGCCCGCCATCAGAAACCAATATACGAGTACCAACTAGCGACCAAGACAATTTTCAATTTGATAAACTAAAAACTGATTTTCCTTAAGTCAAAAGTAGCAGAACAAGAAAGCAATAAATTTTTGCCAAAATGGTTTCTTTCTTGATTCTGGTTGGAAAATATATCGATTTATTTTGAAATTTTTCATTTATGAAAAGATGAAAAAACTGCGGATTTTAATTCCAAGGAAAAATTGCACTTTTTCTTCCAAAGAAAATGTTGTTCATACTATTTGTGTACAAACAATCAAGGACTCGTAAATTTATTTGAAAAAACAAAACTCGAATTCTTACAAAAAACTTGAAGTTTGCACAATGACAAATACAGTATCTTTTAAGATGAATAGATACGTGAAATTGGAGACATTTGATGAACTGCTATTCGTTAAAAACTTCTACAACCATGTTAAAATCAGCTAAAGGTCTTCGCTTCATTTAAGGTTTTTCTCGTTGGCGTGGTTTGCATATTTGTTGGCGGCAACATTACAGGCGTTCAATTATTTTGCGAAAAACCGTGAAACCGATTCGAGAAGTTTTTTATGCAATGCGAGGCTCCTGGTTTAACCCGAGCGAGTTCATGTCACCTTTTTTACTATTTCGGGCAGTCACGCAAGCTATGCGAGTCACGTGATGTCAAAAGCTATTCGTATATCACTTTGTCTCTTCGAACAAAAAATGATATTCGACGTCGTAACGAAAGCGGAGATTTCGTAGCAAATAAAACGTAAAGATTTGAACAGCGCTCTTTAAGCAATACAAATGGTGTCAGGCTATTATTTTGAAGGCATTAAGCCAATATTTTTCGTTTATTAAAGGTTTGGAAGCACATAAAAAATTGCGAATTACTTTTAGTCAACTTTTGTTTTTGGGATAGTGTTTTTTCAAATTTCAACATAAAATTGTTTTGAATTTTAATTGAGTTTTTAGATTAGAGCACAACAATTTTCAGTTCTCTAACCAGCGACTTACTTTCGAAAAATTCTTACTTTTAATGCAAAAAAGCGTATCTTAAACCTGAATAGAGAATCCTGTTTTTTTTAATTTAATTTAAACTCCATTGTTAACGCATTGAGACAAACTGACTTGTTATTTTTGAGTTTTTTAAGTTAAGATATTATAAAGCGTTCAACAAAAAACAATAAAACTACGATGATAAAAGTAATGCTCTATAAACTTTTATTTTGAAAAGCTGAATAAACAAATGAAATCATTACTTAACTTTGACAAAATTTTGTGCCAAGTCCAGCATAAAAAGGTGATACAATCAATTTATCTTAAAGTTGTCCGAGGAAACATTTTCAATCAAGGTCACGCCGAAATAGTTATTTGCATTGAATTTTTATCATTGCTGACAGTCATGTTTGACCTGCCAATTCCAAATAATCAAACTTTAATAAATTAGGCGATGGCAAAGAAAAAAGGAAACACAAGAAAAGAAATAAACGAAAGAGACAGAGTTCATCTAATCAATCAAGAAATCATGTTTTATTAATTTTTTTCTAGTAGCGCTCAATGGAAATCAAATGATCCTGTTGCGTATGGAAATCCAAAAGAACTTAATACAGCTAAACTGGAGGAATCAAAACATTCCATAGCGACCTTCAATTGAATTTAATGTTTCTCGAAAAATCTCAAGAAAGCTGGCAAATTATTGCAGAATAGACTATTATGGAGGCAAAATGGAACGTGATCAAAAATCGAACTTGCTTTTGTTTTGAATTCGCTGCATTAGAAACAAACTGATCGACATCAAAACATTGGCAAACGAAACCAAAATTAAATAAATTTTCCATTTCAACTCAATTTATACGCTTAGGCATGTCACGAGTTTTCAGTCTACTTTTAAAACATTGTGCCTGGGCAAGACAGACACTTGTGTGATACTGTCCCAACTGTTGAAAGCCGTTGGTGAAAAAAACGGTTTTAGACGGCCAGAAAATCAAACTCAAACCATTGGTGCTGTTATTAGAGTTAATTACCATTCTTACCGGGCGGTAATAGATGACCGCTGCATATAAACTAGATGTTGCTTAAACCTTTAAAAATTTTCTAAACTGGGCTTGGCATATTTCTTGTATTCCTTTATTTATAAACCAGTTTTCCAACCTTTTTTTGCCCATGCCCGCGGTAATTATCTCTAAAATCCAGACCTCCCCCTCCCATGCTTGATAAAATATACCATATACTTTGGAATTTTTTATTACCAAATCATGATCCCAAGATAACAACTTGGGATCATGATCTGGTAGTATTTCGTGGAGATGTCCAATGTTACAAAGGTTTGATGTGAAGATCTTTTTTGGTCTTCATTAGATTTTTTATACATAAATAGAGCAATGCTGCACAGATTCAATGTGAAGACTTTTTTAATTTGTGGTCCAATAGGAAAAACGATTGGTTTCGCACCATAAAATTCTGTTGACATTTTCATTTTTATTTATTGGAGTGCTACGGATATTAGGTCCAAAGAACAAAGACTTTGATTACCAAAACACCTAAAAATCAAATGCCCCTCTGTGGGCCGTACGATCACTGTAATAAACAAGCAAGATTAATAGTATTGAAATATGTGTTTTTATTGTGGTTTTGGACGGTGGTTCTGTTAATTTTGTGCTTTAAAGTATAGATTGTTATCTTTTGATAATAAGTTTTTGTTTCAATCAATCATGGAACAAATAAAAGCACAAGAAAATTGCTTTACGCCAAACATGATGAAAGCCTACCCATTAAAAAAATTCGTGAAATGAAGAAAAAATGTGAAAAAGAAACTTATTTAACCTAAAGAATTTTTCGAATTCCAATAGAAAAAATATAATGGCAATCTTTAAAACAAATAAATAAGAAGTGAAAATTCGAAACATTCTTACCTCATTATTATAATCATAGCGGTGACCAAACATGAAGGCGCACACAATATTGGCAACGGACACGTTTATGATGCTTTCAGGATCAACGACTCCGTCTGGACTTCGTTTTGATAGATTTAGGATGTTGCGAACGAACTCGACGCTCTCTTTTTTGATGTGGTCAGATAGCTGGTCACGTGTCTCCGGCGTTGTAATGAACTTGTGTAAATGACGCACAACCACGGATTTTAATTTGCGCCAATTTTTTCCCTGAGTTTGGGGGGAGTTGAAGACAATCCCTTTGCCTTGAGAAATGTTCGAAAAGGAATCAAATTGTGGACGCCCTTCGAATACAAGTTTCTGCTTGCCGAGGGCTTCCTTAATTGTCTTGAAATCATTAAGGACCAAAACATCAGCACCGCCCAGCTTCATCAAATAGATAGGGCCGTATCTGTCAAAGGTTTTACCGCCAGATTAAACTGTTGTCATTTAAATCGTTTCATACCTTATGAAATGTCTTATTGTCTCTGAATTTTGAAGTAATGACAGCGTTAAAGGTCTAAAATTAATTAATTTGAGTTAAGGTTAAGCGTTATAAACCATAATAGCAGGTCTTGTTTATTTACACTTTTCAAAGGCCGCTTGATTATCGTGAGGTCAAAAAACTTCAAAACTCAGTGTTATGGCTATATATTTGCAATCACAATTTCACTTGTTCGCTGTTTTATTCTACCGGGCAATGCAGGGTTTTTGGGAAAAACTCTTTGACAAAATTTGTGCAAGTTCCTTTCTTAAAAATGAATAAAAATAGAAAATTCTAAAAGACACTAGAATATTTTATTAAGCACTCTTTATAAAAGCGACATTATTCTTACTTTTTAGCCATTGCCTGCATGGAAAATTGTGGTTGATCACCGAGCGAAATCACATTTCCAATCACCGGCCACGGATACGGCCCGGGAATGTTGGGTCTTCGGTTTTTCTTGTTTAGAGTTAGGCGGACAACGTAAAGAACAAACAAGGCAATCACCAATTCAGCTTTTATATTGCTGATCATTTCGAGAAAGTCACCAGAAGTCAACATGTTTAAGTTTTTTGCACTTTTCAACAAAAATAATTTTATAATCTAATATTCTTTTTATGTTTAAGGACCTTTAAAAAATGACTCAATTAAACAGCAGCAAGCCGGAAAACATTTAATATTTCATATCGGAAAGTTTTTTCTTTGGAGCAAAACTGAACAAGACGTGACAACTAAAACAATTGAGCGGAAAATTTGTCAAAAAAACTGATATGATTTTACGAATAATCATCAAATGCAAATGACCAATTGAATGTTTTGTGAAAACTTACTTACAAAAACAGGAAAGACGTGATATAAACAAGAACAGAAAATGATTCGCCAATAAAAATAAACTTGTTTTGAAATTTATGCTTTAAACAATAAACGTTTACTATCGTGCTTGTGATTGACAGTCATCTTATCTAAACTTCTCCAAACAAGGTGCAAATACAAAGACCATTTTCGCAATGCGCTGGAATTTTATTGAGAACGTACTGAGCGATATTCAATTTAATCGCAGCAATTAGCTTACTGAATTTTTCTTGCCCGACCCAGAGCTTTTTTATAACTTTTTGTGAACGAACCTGTTGCTTTACAAGTACGTAATTGTTGAACGTTTGTAGCAGCTGCTGATACCTTCGTTGCAAAAAAACTTGCTTATCAAAAATGTTCTTTTGAATATACCACAACAATTATTTAACAATGAATATGATTTCCGACCGTTTTTCAGCGCTTACCCTGGACAGACAGGCGAGTGGGGAAGAGGGAGAAGTTTAATTCGGTTATAGCGAGGGTCGCGTTAAAAAACAGCAATTAGTTTAAAAGCAATATCACGGAAGAAAGTAATTTCATTTGAAAAACACACAAAAACCCCGTTGTTGCGATTGTGCAAGCAACCGAAAAAAATTTGCGCTCCCCTTCTTGTTGTATTTATGGATTCTAATTTTAGGCACTAACAATGGCATCCCTGGCTAAATAAAGTTGTTGCCCTACCACTAAATTGTATTTTTGAAAGAAAAATTTTCACGATTATTTTGCTCTTGTATTGTTGGAACGATGTTATTGTTAAGCGTAAATAACATAAGTATTCGTTCATTAAGCATTGTTTTTAACAGACAAAGCTTAAAAGAGCAACAAATTTATCAACTCGATTTTATAAAAAAGTTTACCTTCGTATTTCCTAAAGTAGCTTTCTTAACGGTTTTTCTGTCAACTAGACATGTACTCACAAATCGGCTATAAACTTAGATCATCAAATAAAATTGAACAGTGAATAATTAATTTTAAAAGAATAAACTAAACAAGTCAAATAGTAACAGTACTACAAAAATTAAGGTGACAAAAAATCGTATAAATTAAACAAATACTTAACCGCAACTCAAAAAAACCTGATTCCTATTTTTCTGGCCTCCGCTTCCGGCTTGTGTTTGAAGCTCAACGCACAGCGCTTCAACGCAACTGCATAACAGTTTGCACGCGATCTGCTTTTATACTTCAGCCGGCCTTACAAACTCAGCATGATCAATAAAAAAAGACTAATTATACCTGTTCAGGTTTTTTAGAAGGGTTTAGCGTAAGTTTTGCTTCTTGCAGCGAGCCGACTTACAGAGAACGTGTTTATTGGCTTAACTGACGTGATTTTGGCCCGCGGTCACGCAAGTCCTTTCGCTTTTTTCTCGCTACATTTACACACTGAAAAACAGTTTTGTCGAACGCTCCCATATCTGCTCGTCGTCATTATTGTCGAACGATCATTTACGAAACCAAAAATGACGTCATTTTGGGATTTTTTACTTTTTTCTTTTTTTTTTTCAATCAAGAAAGTGAAAACCAAACCTTATTAAATAAATAAAGTTTTGATTAAACAATTCTTTGGAAAAAGTTGAACCAAACTAACTTTAAGTCGAAATGGAATGCAATTGTCGAGCACAACAAGGCAAAAAATGTAAGAAAACAAACAGGTAAAATACTAACGAGCAATTTTTCAAACTGATTGAATACTCATCTTTTCAAATAACTCTTATGACAAGCTCAAAAATGCTGCTTTAGGCACTTGAATGATTGAGTGCTATGTTGTTGAGATTTAAGTTAAAGTGTAATCACTTAATACTCTACATTACTCTACAATTATACTTAGTTACAGTAGCATACGACTTTAAAGGTATTTATTATTTCCTTTTGGTTTTAAAAAAGCTTTAACTAAAAGTTTTTCTGCTTTTAAAATTTAATGTTCATCGAATGTTCTCGTTATTAAATGACGATAAACTAGAGTGGACAAAACCCAAATCTGGCCAAGGTTGACGTCGAAAGATTTTCAATTCAGAAATTAGTTTCGGTTCAACTCGAAGAAGAATTTCAAAATAAATAACACAAACCGACTTTGAAAAAACTTTTTTTTTATCTTTTTTTGCTTAAGCAACGGAGTCGCACAGGACGATTTCTGCTGTAATTTCGTCCGGTTCCGCTGCACAGCTGGTTGCATGCAATGCATAGCAGATCATCTTTATGAAAAGCCTCCCGAAAATTTGCGGTAAAACAAGCTTCGTACAAGAATAAAAATCTTTTTTTCATATTTTTTGTCGGCTTCTTGGACAAAGTCCTCAAACAAAGGCGCTGCTTTTATTTCAATCAACGATGCAGACCTACTTTGTTCTTACACGACGTTCTACCGAAAAAAATTGACAAAAGCGAATGTAAATGTGTCGCTTATATTTTGCTGCTGTCGACTGGGAAACAACTAAGTGAAAAAATTTTGAAATATTTGAAAAGTTTTGGGTTTTATAAAAAATTCGATAGTTTTATTGCAAAGTTTTATTAGAAAACGAAAGTAAGTTTTGTAAGTTGTAAAATTCGGTTGTAAATTTGAAATTTCTTTGAAAATTGCACGATTTTCTTTTTAAGTCTATCGATACATGTTTATTTTTACTGAAGCAGGATTAACGCATTTAATGTTGGCATGACGACAGGGTAGTTTATTATGTAATCTACGCACAATAACTTGCATTCAAGAAGATGCTAGTTCGATGCCTGGTCTAACTGAGTGAATTCCTCAAGAAATTTCTCAAGAAACAAAAAATTCCTCAAAAATTTTTGTAAATTTTTACAATTTGACGCAACTTTTTCTCAATTTGAAGCAACTCCTAATAAATACCGAGGAAAAAATGCAACTTTGGGTCAGCAGCAGTGTTTTGCAAGTTCGTGACAAAAATTCCATAAAGCGACCGATCAAGAGAAAGAAAACGTTTTTTTAAAATCTTTTTTTCAAAGTAGGAGAAATTAATAGAAAAGACCACATAACTTCTAGGACACACCAACTCAACTTAAACAGTTTTGGGCGATGACTTGCAGGTGGCTATCGCCAGTGGTGGTCTTACAAAAGAGAGGGCGGTGAAAGAAAAATAGGGGGGTGCACTTTTTAATGCGCCAAGTTTTTCGTCCCAAAATAAAGTGATCTCTAAAAAAAGGTCTTCACTTTCAATCGAGTGCAATATCCCTGCTTTTGTCCAAAGTGCAGACAGAGGAGGCCACTTTCATGATGCTATGAGGAAATAGAGCAGTATTTTCCTTGGGGGGAGTTACTTTTTGACGTTTTTTAGGAAAGACCGATGCGGCCACTCCGTTCGCTCCGCACTAAAAACTTCATCGGCCGTCATACAATTCGACATCCTTCAAATTTTGAATACACGTTTTCAAATATTTTAAGTCTGAAATAACCAAAAGTGCCTTTAGTGCTTGCATAAAAATATTCGTTCTTTTAAAATGTTTTGATTGCATTTGTATTTTAAGCTATCTGACGGATTTCTAATGCTTGCTTAGTAATTTTTTAAATGAATTGTTTTTAATTAAGCCTTTTCTGTTTGTAACGGCGCAAAAAGTAATTATAATTAGGCCAGCGGTATAGCACGTTTAAAAAAAGGATTTTGGCTGCATAAGCAGATTTTCAAGTGAGATTGTGCCCAGTCACAATGATAAAGCTTAAAAGTATAAATAAATACAGATACTCCAAGCACTTTACTAAATATCTCAGTATTATTAGTATTGTTGAAAACAAGGTTATTTTAATTTATCTTTACACCTAACGAGCAACAATTAGTAAAGTCGGCTGGCTATGCGAGATTTAAAAACTCATTAGAAAAGCTTTTTAAAATACATTCATTCATATTTTTATTCTCGACCACACTATTAAAAGAATATGCCCTATAAAGAAATAATAAGTATGAAACGAAATCTGTAATATATCTCGAAATTGGTATTTCCTGGCCTTTTATGGTGACAGGTAGAACCCTTCATTGAAACTTGCTTTAGGGATTCCTTAAGCAAAAACATAGTTTTGAAGAGGTCTAAAGTTAAAAAATTTATCGATCCTTGTGATGGAAGCAAGAAATATTGTTCTGTGCATTGTCTTGATCGATTTAAATTCATTTAAAATTTTAATGGCTTTTGTGGTTGCTTCAAGCGACGAACAAAAAAATTAAAAAAAGTAAAAAGTTAAGATTTGCACCTAAACCCTACGTATACTGAAAAGTGTTATTTAATTTTTTTCTTATTCTAAAGCGCCGCTTTTGTCAAATACTTATTGTAAAACAACTTGCGAAGTCCCTAAAGTTAATCCCAACCATAAAAGCGCGAAGGTAGAAAAGCATATTTGTTGAACAAACAAGCACATCATTACTCGGAGACGTGACGGCAAAATTACAAATTAGATTTTTTCCTTGTGTCACAAAGTGACAAACTGAGCAGAATAGTCTCACCTGTGCTGCTGCATAACGACCTGTCATGAGCTCGAGTGGCTGCCAGGTTGAGCTTGAGGACGTTCTTAAAATAACAACTGTTTTTGGCTGTAGGTTGTGGTTGTTACTATTTTTGTAGATGCAAAAACTACCTAAATACTGTTCCTTTTTGTAAAAAAAATTCGAAACTTAAACCCAAACTTAAGCGCAAGCGCAGGTCGGCACTGTTTGTCAACTGCAACAAATTTTTTCATCTAATTTAATCGGTACGAGCCAGCCCGGTGAAGAAGCGATGGTTTTCGGTCCATGATCGAATTTCCGATCGTCATACAAAGAAAATGAACAATTTTAATTTGATCGATCGACATAAAAATTTTAAGACAATGAATTTACTGTTGCCTAACTGACCAGGGAGCAGAAACTAGATTAAATCAAAAATATGTTTATTATTTATTTTATCTCTCTTTATTCTCCTGACTCGCAGGAAATTGTCTGAGGCGCTAATACATAGGGCAAGCAATTACCCCGACCTGCTTCCGGAGATGCCAAGATATTGCTGTCCGATTGGAATTTTTTATTTCGGTTTTTAGTTTTTTTTATTTAGAGATTTGACTGAAATTTAGAGCTGCTTGCTGAGACCGCCAAGCAGAGGAAAGTGCCGTCAGCTGTCTTTCTCTCGGACACAACACAAGAGCGCTAGTAGGTTTTGAACCGCGACTGTGTCGATCACGTTTGTCATTGATCACGACCGGGTTGTCCGCAATTGAACCGAAACCAAGTTGAGAAAATTTTACTGCGTTTGCATTTACTTTTTTGATTGCTTGAACAAAACTATGGTTTTAAAGAATTTAAATTAAAAACATACTGCAACGAAATTAAGATATTTGTTACCCTATCATTGTTAAAAAAAACTAAATTACAATTTATTTTTCGAGTCATCTCCGACCATGCTGCATACATGCTGCTAATTTTTTGAAAGTTACACAACCATTCTTGCTTAATACGGAATTACGTTTAATGCTTGGTTTCGATCATTGGTGCTCAAGTTTTTGCCCACCGCTGGCCAAATTTTTACCTCTAAATCTATCGCGGGCCTAAACCTGTCCCGTAACTAAAGCAACAACTTTTTCTTTGTTTTTGAATGTACCCCCCTAAAAACTTCAATTTGGACTTCAAGTCTAATTGATTACTTTTGTATCAAGAAAAGAAATTTATCATTTAAATTTGCGCAATTTAAAAGTCTTCCGTGTTGTGGCGAAAACTTTTTTCTGGACCTAAAATTTTTGTTATGCTCAATTTTATTCAGCGTCAATGCAATAATTCAAATTGATAGAGCATCTGATCTAAAAGTCCTTTGTGGGCCGCACCAAAAAAGCTTTGCAGGCCGCGGCCGCGAGTTGGGACACCCTGTGGTTGACGCGGAGTGATACAAAGATAAAAGTGAGTTTTTCTTGTTTTTATCAAAAATGTTTTAACCAAATCTTTATTTGTTTTAAAAGCTCCCCATCTTGGGTAACGAAAAACTAAAATCAAACAGAAGCCATTAACACGTTTAATCCCATAGGACTCAGCGGTGAGTCCCAAGGTCCTATTCAATCGGTACCATGGGGCTCACCGGTGAGTCCCTGATTCAATGTTTTTCAAGAAAGGCTTAAATTTCTTGGTACAGAGTGAAAGCAATCCAAAAATGGCCTTGGGATTAAAGGTGTTAATAATGTTCAATGACATATTGATGTACAAAATCACATTGAGTCACGTGTTCAAAAAGAATTTTACTTATGATTAATCCATTCTATGACGATAAGATAATGAAATTCTAAACAATGACGTTATCAACAATTTAACAAAGTAGTTTTAAAATTAGATAGAAATAGTCGTTTCGACATTAATTTACGACCTTTAACCTATTTGCTGCATAAGCAACTGTGAGCGACTATCGCAAAGTACCGTACGCAACTTCAGTCGCGTTATGAAGTACCGTTCCATTAGCGAGTTCCTGTTTTGCAATGATCTGCATTTCATAAACAGCTACATTGCCTACATACACTTTAGGAGTAAATCTCGAAGTAGAAGTGAATGTTGTGCACTTTTCTTCATTTTTCTGCCAAAAATTTGAGAAATAAGTGGTACCACGACAAAAGGTAACGTAAACAAAATGCACGTCTCAATACAAGTCAGGTTATCAATGAAATAATGAGAGATTCCGACTCGAAACTGAGTGAATTTATCGATAGTGAATCTAAAGATGATGTAGACAATGTACATAATGTATAAGACAGAGATGGAAAACCTTTTTATTATTGGAGGCCAGATTTTAAAAGTTTTCTTAGAGAATGCCTTCATAAGTTGAAATACCCAATAAAATAGCCTAATGTAATGAAGGCTGCAGGTTTCCCACTTCTGGTATAAGATGTGGTGGTTGACCAGACAGCCGAGGTCGGCGCTGGCAATCAGGGTCCACCAGCTACCACCATACCGTCAAACATTTCAGGCATTAGAAGATTTTAAGGAAGAAAGTAACACATTTCCTTTTTAAATTGCTATCTTTATCGTCTTATTGATGTTTACTAACAAAAAACTGCATATAATAACATTTTAATGGTCCTACAGTAATGATTTTTAAAAATAACATAAAAAGCATGATTTTACCCAGAAAATACGGCAGTAAACGTACTAAGGAAAATTCAGGAGTGAAAAAATTAATGTACACTTTTTCTTTTGTTGACAATCGACAAACAACTGAGCAACAATAAAAAAAAGAAAAAGGACTCTCAAAAATTAAATCACCAACTATCGAAAGTTTCTCCTTGACGAAAGTTTTGGATTCTGCCGTGGATGAAGTTATTAAACAAAATGGTTTTTGAATCGAATTGCAGTTTTTTTAAATGCTTTTTCTCAACCTTTTTCGTAATCAAACCAAAGATTGTTAAACAACAAGCTAAGGCTTCGTGGCACGACATACGCCAAAATAAAAATTAACTTGACAAAAAAAATTTCTTTTCATGATTTTTAATGGTCACCATCCTTTCAAATATAAAATATTATATCCTTTTTGTCGAAACTTTTAATATTTAAATTTTGGTGCAATCCTAAAAGATTTTTGTCATGCAATTCACTGGATTGTCACGTTTGGTCCTTCGAAAAATTGCTAAAATGTTCGGTCGAAAACCAAAAGCAAATTATTTTGAACAAACAAAAACAATCATATTACTTTCTATCAAATAATTATGCTTTAAACCAATTCCGTCAAGAACGATCTAGTGCAGGGGTCGGGAAACTTTTTAAAATATTGCCAAGAATTATTTCAAGAAAAATCAAATTACCTCACAATTATGCAAAAACCCAAGTTTTTAATTTCACAGGAAAATTTTTTAATAAAAAAGAAGATTAACTAGCTATCTAATTACTAGAAGTTTTTCATTGCTTATGAAAAATTTAACTTTTTAATTTTACTCCATTTGGGTTAATCTACTCCGATTTCCTGACCTGTGATCAAGTCATACTTGCTAGCTTTGATGATTTTTAACAAAAAAATATTTTTCAATCCGATTGAAAAGTAGAGAATAAATAATTTGAGTTGTTTATTACGACAAAAAAGTTTCTCTATAAGGTAAATGATTCAAAAGTGTTAGTTTCTAAAAAACGTTCACTTTTATGTCTCTTTCGTTACCGTTTTTATAATGATTGATTTTTATATTCGGGCTTTGTTGTCGCGCGGTAAAGTCTTTTTTTTGATTTGAACTTTGTCAAAATTATTATTTGTTTTCTACAAGGGATTTATGTTGTGTTTTACTAAACTGGCCAATAAATATTGTTAAATTTTCTTGGTTTAAAACAAAACAATGAACAAAAACTTGTTTTATTATACTGTACATTCCAACGATTTTCATTTTTATTGGTTTTTGTCATGAAGAAGTGACCGAACAGTTTTATAAATGATACACTGATATAAACAAAAATTTTTATTTCAAGACACTAGTAAAGTGACTTAATTAAGAATTTACTCTATATTCAAATGCAAGCCTTTTTATTACTCACAAAACGTTGTTGGCAACACTCACGTACATATGAATAAAAAAAAACAAGTAAATAGCGTGAGAAAACTTAGCTATATTTCACGGATAAAAGTTTGACACGCAATACTCTTATTAACTTTGCAAAAAATTAAGACTAACGACATTTGAGATACAATAAACGTTTGCCACAAATAGAAAATATTTTTAATATAAGCTTTTTTTGATAAAATCTTTTTCGGTTCTTTTAAATGATAATGACATATTAAAAATGTCATCAACTTAAACACTTTTGCTTTAAAAAAATTAGTTTGCCGTTGAAAAAAAACGGCATCGAATTATTATTACTTTTAATCAATGTGGCAGATTGGAAAGTATTGCCTTACCATTGCTTTGGTTGCAAGTTTAATACTGCATAAGGAAGGGCAAAAATCCCGCGCGTTCCAAGATTAATGGAATTGGCGTTTTAGATCAATGACATTACCGTCGTAGGCGTTCAAAAGTTTGGGAAAATTAAAATTTTTCGGGCAGAGATAAAAAATTCGGGCCAAATCAGAAATTTTAGGGCATTGACAAAGATTAAAAAAAGATTTTTGTGCTTATTGCAGAAAAAAGTTTTGAATTTAGGTGAAGACCTTTTTTTAAGGATCACTAAGTTTTTAGTAGAAAAATAGAGAAATCACACATAGATTTTTCCGTAAGTGAAGACTTTTTTTTGGTCTTCACCCTAGGTTTTAGACTTAGATAAATTTTCTTCTCATAACTGTAAAGTTCTAGAAAATCGAGATTCGGGAAAACGTAACAAAGTTTAGGCAAAATATTTTTGCTCCCCCCTAAATTATTTTCAGCTAGTAACCTATAATCACCATAGCGTGTCTTTCACCACAATCGTGCAGGGCAAAACGATAAGTCGCTTTCTCTGAAAGTTTTTTCCATGGGCTTGAGTTAGAGTAGGAAGTTAGCCTGCTCGATTAAACGAAAATCGACTTTCGCTTTTCGGTTGCGGAAAAAACGTAGTTTTGTTTAAAACAAATTTGAGTTCGATTGGTTGGACTCTTAATATATTTCGTAGCTTTTTAAACAAATTAAATAAACGAACCGTGGCTCCGCTGTCCTGTTTAAAGTGATTCCTATCGATCCAGTTAAAGATTATGTTATTTGTTTAAAGTTGGAAAAAATTGTTAATTTGAACAAAAAACACTCAACTTGTAACAATTAATTTTTAAACAAAATTTACACGAATTCCTGAAAAAAGACTAACTCCATTTTGTGCCGACTTTTCAGCTTCAACTATAACGAACCCCATGCAGAGCCAAAAGCTATTTAATCTTTTTAAAGTTTAGCACGTTTTGCCATAAATGAACAATAAAGAATTTAAAAAAGGCAAAAGATAAAAACGTGCAAATACCGTTAAACAACTTGGGGGTAATCGTTGCTCTGCAATCCTTCGTTACGTTCTTTCTTTTATTTTTATTTTTGTTTTTAAAGTTCTTTAGAAAGAGCGATTATGTGTTGAGCGCATTATTCATGGTTGATGTGTTTTCAAAAATCATATCTACTTCTTGATGTACACAGAAATCTTAATTATAATACAGTAAGTGTTGTTTACTGACCACTGATAGACCTGTAACAGCCATTGGGTTCTTTTTTCAAACTGACTAACACTTTCTTTGTAACGTTCATTTGCTAGGACAGGAATACACCCTTTATCTAAGCGAAATACGACAAAGGGTAAAATAATTTTATAATCTTTTTTTTAAAACATTGCTAAATCACCAAAAAGAATGTGTATGTGCAATCTCGAAGCAAACCTCAATAATAATATTGCTGTCAGTCTCGACATGTAGCCCTCTGGGAAGTTAAATTCCAATCATCGTTTGCAGTTGAAGTAAAATTAATATAAAATATTTATAAAATAACGACATCTCAGTTTTAACTGAAAGACTTTTATTAATAGACCTTTTGCTTGCGTGACACAAAAGGTTTTTATAGTTGCTAATGGAGTCTGTTACAACGTGTTCGACTTTTATTTTTCAACAAAAAAACTCTGGCAGAAATTTTTTATACTTTTCATAAATAGCCAATGAAAAAACAGGAAAATCGAAATTATTCTTGCTTTTATTCAAACCTTCGATAAGAAATCCTTTGTTGATTTTTTATGTTCTTGGAGGATAATGGAATTATAAGTTACGACAAAGAAAAAGCTTGTAAAAAAGGAAAACTTTGAAAAAAAACTCAAATAACAATATTAAAATAAACTGAAATTTTAGCACCTGATACAAGTTTCTACTTTAAGCAAAATGTCAATTGCATAACTTAAATAAGAAATTGAAGAAAAAACCACGAAGTCATCTTTTTACGAATAATTAAAGATTGTATTGGAAGCGAAAAAAATCGATCGCCAATGATTGATTGAAATTGTAACTTACTGAATAAAATCGCAACTGACACAATAAAATCGTAACAGTTTTTAAATTCACCATAGAGTAAAAGTAATTCAAGATTAGGCATTAAACGTTGTGACTAACTATAAAAAAAACTTTAAATTCTATACAGTGTCTGTCGATTTGGTTATATCTAGAAGCACTATCTTACTAAATAAACAAACCAGATTTTACTTTTTAAAATTTAATTGTTCAATTAATGATAATTAATCGAATAAAATTACTCGATAAAGTGCTGTAGCGAATTAACGCGTAAACGCCTAAAATTACCCGATTCAAAATATTACTACAAAGTTCCTGTGTACGTCATCATTTTTGTTTGAATGACCTTTGCTTGGAGCTGAATCAACTACTACGTCGAATCCTATTCATATATCCGGTCCAGTAGACCTCGGTTGATTCGATTCGGTTAATGCAGAATTTCGCTTAACTTGTATAAAACAGAAAGTACAATTGATTTTCTATACACTATAGTTCTTAATAAAAAGCTTCGGATTATCCGGACTTCACCTGATTTGGATAATCTTTGTTTGTCAAATTGAATTCGGATTAACCGAGGTCTAGTGTAATTCTTTTCCATTTCAAGTTAACTTGGTCAATCACAATTATTTTTTTGCTTTTAAAGTTGAGGCTTCTGCAATAGTTATTGAAAAAGAAATTTAATTTATATCTATTGCGATTATTTCGAAATCAATTTAAATGCCGATTCTCGAGAAACAATTAGTTATCATGATATAGACGCCATATTTGAGAAAAACATCGGTTTCCGGAACTGTTTTAAGCGTAAAGTTAAATCACATCGCTACTGTTCTTGGTATAGTTCTGAACCAGTGGCGTACGCAGAAATTTGTAAAGGGGGTTTTTGGAGCCAAAAATGTGATTGCTCTCAGTAGTCCTGGTAATGGACAAAAACTTCCAAAATTAGGCCTACATTCAAAAATAAAGTGTTTTGGTTTTAAGAACATCCTGCAGTAGCATGAATTTCTTTTTACCAAACAGTAAAACTAACTATTGAAAAGGCATGTGCGAGTAATTCAATCATGACAAGAAACTTTTCAAATTAAAAGCAACTCGTGTAAATGATGAGAACAATAGATGGAAAATCAAACGAACAAAAAAATAACCTTACTTAACAAATATTTCAAATTTTTTTAAAGGCTTATATTCAAACGCCTGTTTTTTCCACTTAATCTGTTAATTACATCATCAGGGCAAGGCACGCGTGTGGCTCCTATAAATGTTTAGTAATGCAGATCCATTCATTCGAGTGGTACCACTTGTGTTTCGTAAGCACGTTTTTAGTCTGCGTAATGTGGAAAGCTTTACAATTGTTCACTAGTGCATGTTATCACTGGAAGAGTTAACAAAATGGTCATCAATGTAAATATGTTCGGAACAGCATCGGAAGTGCATTCCTTGATGCTGCTCAACGCATCAGTTGGTCTTTCTGCTGCGTTCAACCGAAAAAGTTTTCTGTAACATAATATCAGTTCAGGCACTAATTCTCCCCAGGATTTCGTTAAATCATTTTCGTAAAATTTTCTTAAAACTTGAATACTTTTAATTTGTTGAGGAGTTGGTGCACTAGTTTGATCAGCAGAAATTAAACATTGAAATTCACCAATAAAGGTTTGTGGGCTGTAAATCTTGCTTTGAGAGTTACAATAAAGTTATCGAGAAATAGAATAAAAATCCCTAGTCTAAAATGTTCTTCATCTGTTACGGCAGCAATATTGCATCGATTGGTCTGTCTTGAAGTAAGGTGTGGTATTTTCAAAATAAAATCTTCGGCTTTGGCCGTTTCTTGCGCAAAAATATAGAGCTGGTGAAATTCATATTCGGTTTTTTGTCTAAGACACTTCAATTCATTTGCAATATCCTGTGCAATGTTGACGGCCTCAAGAAGGTTTATCGACTTTTTTTTGCTTAACTTTACACAAAACAACACTGTATCCAAAAACGTATTTTAAAACTAAGAAAGCAATGCGAAATTCACTTTGCGTAATTGTCGATAGCAACTGCAGAGCTCGTGATGAGGTTTCTCTGTCTGGCCATGGTGAAATTTCTGCCAAAGCTTCTACAACGGTAAATTGTAAATCTGAAAAAGTACTAACACTCTCGTGTCGATCGACCCATCTGATAGCACAAATTTGAACAAGTTTTTAAGCTTTTGTTGTTGACGAAATCGTGTTGATGGACTTGCGCAAAATGTTTTGAAATTTTGAAGCATTAAAAAATTGTGAACTGAAGCTATTGTTTCCATGCAGTTTATTTCCATTCCCATGCTTAACTTTCAATATTTGAGAAGTTTGAAAGTCTTCTTCACAGTGGCAATTGTACATTAGCTAACTTTGAAGCAATTTAAACGATAGCAAAAATTGATGTGAGTAATTAAGTTTAAAAAGTGCGGTAAACAATAGAAACCAAAATCCTATTATTAAAGCCTATTTATTATCATGTACTGTATATATGACTAAACACCATTCTTCAAGGGGGGGTTTTGACCCCTGAAACCCCCCCCCTTGCGTACGCCCATGTTCTGAACATGGTGTAAATGTAATGAACAATTTTTAAAGCTGCTATGAATTTCCAAAACGGTCTCTGAAGTGTTGTAATGGCTATACAACAAAATACAGTAGGCTGTATATCTTTGGATTGGCGTTATTTTTACATATTTCGGTAATTGACAAGTACCAAGAAAAGATCTTAAGAAATTATGCAACGTCGTTGTGGTTTGAAGGGTATCCACTCCAGGTCAGACACAAACAGGACTGGGGCCGAAGGTTTATCCTTTTACTACCCAAGGCTGCTGCACTGCACGAATCAAATGCTGGCAGCGATGTTGTTACGCCAGCATTGAGTTTTATCATTTAAAACCGTCAGACCTCGTGCTCCATATAGTGTCGGATGTATGGGGCATGTTATTAGAACGTGGTCTTCAATTTGTTCAATAGCACCGCAGTCGCAATTCGGTGAAGGAGCGAGGCCCCATTTGTGCATAAACAAATGGAATCGCCCAACACCAGTCCGCAAGCGATTGAGCCTAACCCAAGCGGTTTGGGGCAAGCTCATTCCAACAGTCCTGGCACTGGTCCTGAGTATGAAAACACGGAGCCTAGATGTATTCCCGCGGCACTCCGCCTTCCATCTAAGAGTACTTCCAAGTAACCAGTGGTGGCATTACGGAAGGGGGGGCCCGGTGGAAGAAAAACAGGAGACTACTTTTCACGTTTTTTGGCTCCTAAAATATAGTGATCTCTGAAAAAAAGTCATCAGTTTAAATTTATATCCAAAATCTCCATTTTCGTGCAAAAAATATAGTGATCTCTAAAAAAGAAAAAAAAATTATCATTTTCAATCATAGCCGTACCTGGGGGAGGCAGGGGGCAATTTCCCCCCACGTTTCAAAACTTATGGCAAAATTCAAATTTTTCGGGCTGTGACAAGAAAATATTTGAACAATAACAGAATTTTTCGGGCAGCGACAATGACCAATTGCAAAAAATTTTTACTACATTTAGGTGAAGACTTTTTTATAGAGAACACCTTGATTTTGGAAGAAAAATTGAGAAATATGAGACTGATTTCAAGTGAAGACATTTATTTTTAAAGAACACCATGATTTTATGTCGAAATTTGGTATTCGTCCGATAAACTCAGACAGTTTTTTGTCCTATCCGCAAAGTACTAGAAAATGATGATTCGGGCAATACTTCATTGTCCCCCAAATTTCTTTGGCTGGTACGCCTATGCTTTCATCGAGTACATTATCCCTGCTTTCGTTTTAAAGTTAAGGTGCAGACAGGGGGCACTATTTGACGTTTTTTAGGGAGACCGATGCGGCCGCTCCGTTCACACCATACAAAGGCCATCACTCGTAGTACTTTAAGAGTTGCAACAGAAACCTGAGCAACGACAGTTTTAAAAAAGAACTACTAATTAGTGAGTTTTTGACAAACAATACTTTTAAAAAATATCACTCGTTTTGAAAAACTTTTCAAATATAATTTGATATATAAAAAATCTCTGCTGTTTCCTGCTGGGAATGGCTACAAAAAACGAAATTTAATTTTATCTTAACCCTGAAAAGTAACCTACCTGAATCCAAATGTTATAAACAAAAATTTTGAAACCGAAGTCGAGTCGAGTCGAGTCGACTCGGGTCGTACAAAACTTGAGAAAACCTTTGGCTACAGATGGATCATGGCTTTGTTAAAAGATAGTCTTGAAAAAAATTGTTCGCAAAGTATTTCTTGGTACTTTTTGTCAAGCTTTTGGAACTGTTGAACAGTATTTTTCAAAAGTAGCCTACATTACAACAAAAGAGTTATGAATTCGTGTGAAGCCATAACTTTTAAACAAACTCTTGAGTCGAAATCAACAAAAAAATATTAGTTTGTCATGATTTTTGGTTGCGATTTAGAGTTTGATGTTTTGCCCACACTATCTAAAAATAAAACTCTTGTTATAAAGATTTCCAATTTTTAAAAACTTTGTCCAAAATGAAAAAACACGATTTATGATTTTTCTAAAAAACCGGAATGGCTATTTTCATATACGCAAAAAATGATTCCGACGCATCATCTGGCGGTAAAAAACTTTTAGACAGACACCTTACTTTATTGTCTTCAACATCGTATTATCTATTCATCCTTCTGATTTGCAGGACAACTTTGGATGCTTAAAGCATCTGTCAAGCTAATACTCCAACCTGGTTTAGAGATGCCAAGATACTGCTGCCCGTTTGAAAGTTCTTTATTAGTTTTTTACCTTGATAAGTTGTTAATTTAAAGCAAAGGTGGGGGACCTGCGGCCTGCATGTGGTTGGGAAGAAGGATGTCAATCTCATAGACTATAATGGCGCTTATGAGTTTTGTTAACAACCAAGGTCTGTAGAAATGTTCGTTCATCAGAAAAAATTAAAATTTTTTAATTTGGCATCGAGAATCAGTCTACAATTAGTTAAAAATTCTTTTTATTCGCACCAGCAGTTCGGAAGTTTAGCATTTTTGACAGTTAATGTTTATTTTAACTAGTTCTTTTTCGATAGGATTCTTTTACTTTAATATTTAAATTTTACATTGTAGTTTTGTTGAGTGAGTACATTTTATTCTATGATATACTATTAAATTTAAAAATTAAGTTTAATTAATCATCAATTAATAATCCAAACTATTCTAAAAAACTTTATTTCCATGGTTTTTACAGTAGGCCTATTACTTCGTTTAAAAACTTTTATTCTTCCAATTCGTAGAATTAACTGAAGATGACTCGTATGTAGTCGAAATCGATTTTAAATTAAATCAATAAAAAGAATTTTTAACAAATGAAGACTAATTCTCGTGTGCCAAAATAAAGAATTTGAATTGAGATGCGTCTCACGAGCAATCGTCGTAAAATTTTTATCCAATAGGGTTAACTGATCCACAAAATTTTTTAACAAATTAAGCCCACTGAAAGAAAATAGAATATTATGCCATTAGTAAACACCAAAAAAGCTGGTAAATAGACGAACCACGCTTTATATCTTGCTTTTTATGTGAAAACCATTTTTGTTCTACATTCGACTCGAAAGAGAAATAGCCTATTTGTTTAATACAAGTAAAGATAAAAAAGATTTTCACATGACGAACCAGATAAAGGAACGTGGTCTGTGGAATTATTACTTTTTTCTTAAATCAACAAAAAATTTATTGCGGCCCAGACATAATTGTTTTAATTTGGAGAAGCGGCCCGTGAGTGCAATCAGGCTCCCCACCCCTGATTAAGAGCTTATAACTGCTGACTCAGACAGCCCAGAAAAAGAGGTAAAGTTTTTTCAAAGACACAACAAAATTAAAAGAGTTAAGAAGTTGGCCACTGCTTACTCGATCACGCTGCCGCTTGTAAAACATTAAAATATGTTTACTGAAATTTATGCTTTCGCGATTAATTTTTTCTTCTATAACTTTACCCTTAACACAACGCTTCACTCTTGACAAAATTTCCGGATATTGTGATCAAAGCATTTGTTCTGGCTTTCTTTAAAATGTGCGGTAAAATTCTAAAAGCTTTTTGCAAAAGTTATAAAACACCAAAGAACCAGATAAAAATAAATCACAATTCCAAAATTTTAGACTTAACGCTAAATATGTTTGAGTCGATTGGCAATACAAAACTTTAAGATAGCTTTAAAAAGTGTGTTCATTCCTCGAAGACTTTTTAATCGGATCGCTCTCGATTCATTCTAACGATTCCTCCCGATGAATGTCAGATGAAAAATCTTCGAGGAATCCTAAATATGTTTGTAGTCTTACATAGTTTTTAAATCATTGAAATACGATCTTTAATTCCAGCAATCGTGGATATGAGAATAACTTTGTCAACTATGAAACGATATGAGAATAACTTCAAACATTACACAAGAATACAGTAAGTGCGAAACAACACAAACAAAGAAGCTTTACCATCAAGTTGAAAAAATCTTTTTTAATACGGTGTAAAAAGAGCAAATCATTTTAAGGATCAAACAAAATTGATGATGTAAAAAAAAATAACAACCGAGTTTGCTTTTACTAAATCGCTTCAAACTAAAAAAATATAGTAGAAATTTTAGATTTGGTAATCCTTCAGTTAAACGGCGTAAAATTGACTTCAGTTTCTGAACGGCGTAAAATAAAAAAGACTAAGATATTTAAATAACACCAGCATTTATTGTAAGAAAAGACAGTTCAAAAAGTGTGTTGGCGTGTCAGACTACAAATAAAAGCAGAAAACGCTGCACTGTTCTTATGTCGTTCACGCCATACAAATTCATGAAGGTGCGACGTGAACAACGTCTCGGATGTCCCAAACTGTCTACGCAGTTTACGCTTAACGCGCATCCAAAGGTTTTCAACGTTCTGGGTTAGGGTTAGGGTTAGGGTTAGGGTTAGGGTTAGGGTTAGGTAAAGTTAGCTAAACCCTAACCCTAACCCTAACCCTAACCCTAACCAATAAACACCAGTCTTCTTGCAAAATCTCTTTTCGAGATAAGATAGAATCAACGATCGACGTTGGGGCACTTGGTCTACCGCGTGACATGGCTAATGAAATTGAAACTAAAAAAATAAATTAAAAGTTAAACATAATAAAACAAAATTATTAAAACCAGAAGCGAATTTAAAGCATTTTTAACTTTAAATATTTTACGCCGCTTAACTGAAACAAAATATTTTCTGAAGATTTTACGCCGTTTAACTGAAGCATTACCTTAGATTTTAGTAGAATTGAATAACGTTATTCTACAATATTTAGATAAGTTTTATGCACAAAAACATGGAATCGTTACTGGTGACAATCATTCAGTTTCTATAGCGAATATTTGCATGCATTATATACTATTGCTGTTGGCCAAAGTGCTAAATACAACTGTTGTCTTTAAAAGATACATTGATAACATCATTTGGCTTTCATATAATTATTCTACAACAACAAAAATTAAAGAACTATTCCACGCCCAGTTTATTGATTTCAATCTGCAACTAGTTTTTAACAGTAATAACACCGGAAAAATTGATAATAATAAACTAGAATTTTTAGATATACTGCATGTAACAACCCTTAATGCCAAAGGTGGTTTTTTACAAAAAATTTCGTAAAATCTACAGCCAAAGACCGATGTTTTCTCAATTGCAGCATCCTACATCAGTATACAAATCAAATGTTTTTGGAGAAGCTGTCCGACTTCGTCGTCTTAATGAACGTAAATTCAATTACTTAAAAAGTTTAGTTAATATAAAAGATTAATGTTTCCGTTTAGATTTTAACCAAAAAATGACAGATAATATGTTGGAAATTGCTAAACACTGGGAAGATCGTTTCGAGCCAAAACCACAGCATCACAAGAAAAACAGAATTGTTTGGGCAACGCAGTTTACCAAATTACTTAAACTTTCTAACCAAGAGAAGAAACAAAAACCGGAAGTAGCTAATGTATATAAAAACCCACTCACATTAGCCACTAAATCACCGAATTACAAAAAATTGTCCAAAATTCTTCTAAATACAGAAAACCCCGGTTTATATCCATGTGGAAATTTGCTCTTTTTGTGGTAACTTCAAAAACTATAAAAATATGGTTAAAAGTTTAAAACAGTTGGTTTTATTATTTCGCACTCAAATAGCAAAAAGTTTAATTTAAAACAACATCTTACTTGCAAAAAGTATGGTATTTACGAGGCAGAATGTAAATTTTGCAAAATGCAATACGTAGGACAAACAAAAAAATAAGTTTTCTACCCGATGGAATAATCACCGCTCATTCTGGAACAAATTTAAACGTTAAGGATGACAATGACCGAGCTGCCATCCTTAATCATTTTTATAAATTTCATTTCGACGCTCTTAATGCTAAACCTGACATCACTGAATGCTTTATTGTCACATTTGTAGAACAACCGGATAAAACTTTATTGGATTGGTGTGAAAGTAAATGGATTAATTATTTGAACGCTAAAATTAATATTAATAGAATTTTTCTGTCTTATAATTGCGATTGAGCTTTAAAACCCATTTATTTGTTCACTATCTTCAAACTGTACACACTGTGAGGAAACTACAGCAGCTTTGTTGATCTTTTCAAACAACACTTTGAATCTTAGCGGGAGTTTGCGGTTTTTAATTTCACTACAAGTTTTACAGTGTGCGCTTTTTCATCTTCGTTACGTGATCAATAATCATTACGACAACTGTTGTATCTTTGCCTTGTAGTTTTTATGGAAGCTTCACGTTGTGTCTTCGAGTCTGGACCCGATTAGTATGAGTAGAGTTTTTAAAATTTTCCAAAAATTTTGTCGAAAATAATTTAATGTAATTTTTTACAGAAACTGATGATGACATTTATTGGTCGAAATCGATTTTTCGTGATGATTTAGTTGGTTTTAGAAAAATTTTTTAACTTTTATTTTCTATATTAAATATTCGGCTCATTGAAATTTGACCAATTTTATTTATGCATCGCAAAATAAAAAAATATAGGATATTCGATGATAATTAAAGTAAAGTTTCTTTAAAATCACTGGCGTACCGATGGGGAGGCCACTGTGCTATGGCTCCACCTCAGACCTTAAAAATAAAAAACTGTAAAGCAAAGCCAAGCAGTTTTAGCAAAAGCAAAGCTGGGTTTTTGCGAGTATTCGTGGTTCGCCTGGATTGCGAAGCATATACGAACGCTTTTTTGGTTTTCGAGAAGCTTCCGATTTGACCGGTACGAAAATGCGTATGTTTAGGTGTAATTTTGCAAAATTTTCCAGGGGCATCCCCCGGATTACCCTATAATGGTCGTGCCTTCAGCATCCCCAAGTTGATTTGTGACATCACAAGATTGAGACGAAACTTTGGCTCCCCTCAAAAACTTTTTGCGTACGCCACATTTTTTGGTTCACTGTTGAATGTTCTCTGTGAACAACAGTGTTAGTTTGGACAAAATTAATTTTTTTATTCAATTATTATTTCTACTTTAGTTGAACAATTAAAACAATACAACAGAAATTAAAATAAAGTTCGCCTGGTTTTTGAATTTTTTAAAAAATTTTTTAATTTTAGAGTTCATTGTGCGTTTAGTAACTTACAGTGATGAAGTTTACAGATGGTGGTCTTAATCTTGTGTTTTTAAAATTGGGCTCGAGATTTATTTTGATATTTTTATTTAGCCTGCTGATATTATTCTTTAGATTTTTGCTATTTCCTTAAGAACGACATTTTTACTACTTTGATGCAATTTTAAGTGCTAAGAGCTAAAAAGTTCGGTTCAGACTGAAAGTGGTCGCAGGAAAAGCATAATTCTCCGTTACGCTTTCCTCATTTGAGTTTCAGTTAAACGCTTTTAAATATCCAGCCTAAAAACTGTTTGAAGTACATTTAGGTTCAGACCTTAATAGTGATATTTTAAGAACAGTGACGGCCTTACAGAAAGGGAGGCCACTATTTGGTGTTCCAAGTCAAAACAATTTCTAAAAAAAGGTTATTGTTATAGGGGAACCACTTTTTGGTGCATTAAAACAAAGTTATCTCCAAAAAAAGTTTATATTTGATTTATATTTGAAAAAAAGTCTTAATTTTAGACACGCCACCGTTCTGGTGCTATTATGAAATAGAGCAATATATCTTGTAAAGGAGAGCACTTTTTAAAGTATTTTAGTGGGGCCCGATGTGGCCGCTCCGTTTGCATTCTATTAAAACTATAACTGTTCAAGAATAAAATTTGTCATAAAAATGATTTGTAGAGATACAACTTTATGCGTGTTGCGGCACTTTTTAGCAGTTCTAAATTGTAGTTATACCTCTATAAAACAGAAAAATTTCAATTGGACAGCAATATCTCGGCGTTTATAGAAGCAGGTTGACAGGTGCCCTATATATTAGCGCCTCCGTCGTTTTCTTGCGGACTGGAAATTAAATGACGAAAATCAATATAGACTTTATAATTTTTCCTCCAGACTTGCAGGAAAAGTCTCGGAGCAGAACATAGGGCAGCTGCCACATAACTACCCCGACCTGGGAAAATATGGCTGACCGAGGTTGAAATTGTTTTGATAGAAAGTGCCCTAATGTTTTGCCAAAAACACAATGACAAAAGTTTTGGAACAACCGCGTCGACCACAATTACGGTGCTCTTAATCAAATAACCACTCGACCACGAGTTCGGTACTCTCGCTAAAATTGTGCAATTCTTAAACTTAAGTTGATTGCCATCATCCCGCGGCACAACAATTACGGAGTATTGATCTAAAGTGCGTAAAATGCTTTAAAAGAGAAGCCAAGAAATGGTCAAGGTAATACAGTGCCTGTCAGTTCACTTAAGTTATCAGGAAGGCTGGAGCAGGGTTTAGTAGGCTCAAGATCCAGTCAGCAGCTCCAAAAAAAAAAATCCCTTTTTTTTTGAAGACAAAAAATTCCATTCGAGTCCCAAGGGTCGAAAACCCAAATGAAGATTTGAAAACATTTGTTTGACCTTAATATGTTTTGCTTATTTACAATCTTATCAATTGTTCTGCCGACTTGACGGGGCAGTCATTGTGAATGGTTGCAGGGGAGAAAAGAATGATACACGACAATTAAGCTCTTTTCCAGGCTGAAGCACGGCTGGCTGAATAGCAATACAACGTAAACTTTGATAGTATTATACGCTTTTTGATTATTGCTGTTCGCGATAAAACTTTGCTGTTGAGTTAAAGTAAAAAAAAAAAAAAATCCAAACGTTTTCAAAATGAGATCGCAATAATCAACAAATCAGTTTTGTTAACTTTTAGATCGTAAAAACATCAAGATTATTGGGCGATATCGCTTACTGCATGTTGATTTCTTGCATCATTTTAAATGCAGCAATTTTCTTTTTAGATTAAAACCACGTAACAAATAATATTTATTAACGACTTCACAAAGTAGTATTATATAACGCACAACTTCACAACAGTCAAAGCATCAAATAGCTTCCGACCGAACAAACAAGTCACTTCCGACTGTCAGATATATTTCACCGTGCAATAATACTAATTACAGTAAGAAATAAACGTTCTCTTGAAATCAAGCCATATAATAATTTGTTTGCAACATTTTTTTAAAAGACTAAATATACAGTTACGAAGTGACCCGCGGACCAAGGAAAACCAACGCTGTGTTGTTTGATTATAGAATTGTACAGGAATATGTTATTAAAATACGAGCTGGCAAATAGCAAACATCGAGCATACATACAAGAGTTTCGCCGTTGCAGACTTTGGCAAGAAATTTCATCGCAATTTAGCGCTTGGAACAAATAAACGCGGTTGGCGCAAGATTAACTTCGCTTGAAGATAATTGACGGTTTCAGCTTTAAACTAACCACCTGTAATTTGACCTCGAAGCTGAGACAATACGACCTTGTCCCCACGAACAAGGTCATTGACCTTTGACCCGCTGTAGACTAGGATGATACAAGACGCGATCAAGGATCCCGCCGAAAGAATTCGACAGTTCAACAAGTGACGGGAACAAAGCGATCTAGTCGAAAATATGATCGGGCTCTTCTCCTTTCTCGTACTTGTTCCACATGCGGAAGAGCAGATTTTCGAGATCGTTTACGTAATGTTTGATGTTGAACAATGGGCTGGTGACGCGACGGTTCCACACCTTTGCCCTCATTGCTTTCAAACTGCAAAAATGGACATTAAGCGGCAAGTGGTATCACTCCAGCAATAACAAAGCAAAACAAGTTAAGCACGATCTTACTATTCAGGGTCTGATCCGAGCTTGACAGCGATTTCTTCATAATGCTCGCGACTAGAAGCGATTAACTCAGGACAACCAAGACACGACAATTGTGAAGAGGCAACCCGGCTAGCGAGAGTCTCTTTGGGGAGAGTGACCATCGGACATCCCGCCCACAAAACATCCATGCCTGAAAAGACGAGCAAATCAATATAATTTTCTGTCGTAGTAATATATCTCTTACAATCGCTAATTACTGCGCATGCGCACCTGTGGTGTGACCGTTGCAGAGTGGAGTGTCAAGACAGACATCGGCGAGTTGACCGCGACGAACGTGCTCCTCCTTTGGCGCGACTGGCGAAAAGATGATGCGGTTGGCAGCGATGCCGCACGTTTGAGTCGCGAACTTCTTTACGTTGTTCTCGCCGACAGCAGGAAAGCGCAGGAGCCAGAGAACGCTGTTGGGAACGCGTTTCAATATCTGCGCAACATTAACTTTCCTGTTAAAGCGGGGAGCTCCCCAGACACAAGCAGCGACTTACGTTGCACCACATGAGCAGGGTGGCGGGGTCGATCTTGTAAAGTTGATTGAAGTTGCAGTACACGACCGCGTTGCTTGGCAACCGATACTGCGACCGACTCGACACAATGATGCCGGCCGGG
Organism: Diplosoma virens; assembly: GCA_963680785.1. Taxonomy (NCBI): domain Eukaryota; kingdom Metazoa; phylum Chordata; class Ascidiacea; order Aplousobranchia; family Didemnidae; genus Diplosoma; species Diplosoma virens. Next base: position 30,770,868 of record OY796880.1, read on the forward strand.
GGTTTCTCGCCGGTGGCCGCTTTGCTGTCGATCTGAAACAATCGCATTGATGGTGCTGCTTGTTCGTCGCGGATGATTGCTAACGCACCTGTGCCAGGGCCAGTCCATTGTGAGCGACATGCGTGTCATCGAGCTGGGCAGTGAGCTGCCCGTTCTTGACCATGTTGCAGATGTTCACGGAATGTTGATTCATAGAAACAACGGGAGTAAGGACCTGAAACACATCCGCGTCGTGAGGATCTTCCGGAAGGTGCGAAACATTCAAATTCAAACTTCAAATCGACACTTACTTCAACTCCATCGTCTTTAGCAATGTTTTTCTGATAAGCGACATCGCCGAACCAGTCAAGGGTCTCCTTAATATTAGCGCTGTTCAGCACGCAGTAGTTGTCACTGACTTGCTCGTCGGTTTTGCCTTTGATGTCAATCACAGCTTTTTCCTGTTACAACGTCAGGTCATGCAATACAATAACATTAGACGCGCGCACATCGAGCTGACTCACCTTCATGTGAGGAAACATCTGCGCGTGATCACCGATGAAGAAGGTGTTCGGCATATAGGCGAGTTTTTCGCTGTATTGTGAGTACAGATTACGTGGTGAAGTCACAGCGTCGGTGATGATGTAATCCATAAAAGTGGCGCCGCTTGTACCCGGGTATCCGAGCCACATTGCCTGAATGGGGGCGGGCCGCAAGGCAAAGATCTCATTGCGCGCCCCCTTCGTGTAGCCGTTCATATTGAGCAAAACGTGAATTCCGTCTTGGTATATGCGGTCCGCAGCCTATAATGGGACAAAACGAGTTGTTAGATATTACGCTAGATAATAGTTGGGGAGCACCTATTAAAAAGAACGATATAACATGCATTGAACTTTTTTTGCTTTACCTTTCCGTTACATTGTATTTGTGACAAATCGACAAAATGATCGACTTCGCTGGATACCTTCTTACGGAAGTTGGTACCGTCATCAGGGCTTAAAGCATAGCAAAAGATCTGAAAGCAAGAAATTAACAATACAGTTCGAATTATAAAGACGCAGGTTGAACCTCACCTCAACTTTATCGAAGTTGTGCACGCCGGGGATGCTTTGCATCAAGTGCGAAGTGGGGTGGTTGCCGAAGTCGGAGCTCACATATCCGATGCGCAACTTGCCACCACTGCTGGCAAGACTGCGCGGGTGCTCGTATCCAGTCTTGTGTAGAATGTTGATCTGCACGCGAAATCATTACTCGTTGAAAATTGCACGAGAAACCTGAACATCGCAATAACACGTACAACTGCTTCCATGAACTCACCTTGTCGAGGCACAACGCTCCGTGACGAGCGGCGATGGCTTTGCGAAATTCGTGCGTGAGAGGATAGAGCATTGAATGATGAGGATGCACAGACGGCAGTCTGTTCTTCGACAATTGATCGGCAACAATCGTAACCAGCTTCGTCATTCTTTCATCATAATCGCTCCAGTCGCAAATAATCTAAAATCTCCTACGTTTATCGAGAGGGCCGACGTGATCGAGAGCATCGATCTACCTGCAAGCAGTGTGCGAGATTGCAGTAAGCATCCGGGAAATCGGGCTTCAACTTGAGAGCGGTTCTGTACGACTGGATAGCAGCGGGTATGCTTCCGCTGTCTTTGTGAACCGAAGCCAAATTGCTGTGAGCATCGGCAAAGGCGGGGTTGATCTGAATCGCTCTGGTATAGCACTGAACGTAAACAAAGCATTTAGTAATAAGGAAAAGATAGGACGAAAGGCCAATCCTACCTGCATGGCGCCTTGTACATCTTGCATTTCCTTCAACGTATTTCCCATATTCGAATAAGCGTCAGCAAACGTAGGGCTGATACGAATTGCTTCTTTGTAATGGAGAAGAGCTTCTTGAAGCTTGCCTTGCTGTTGTAGCACGCTGGCAAGATTAGAATGTGCGGCAGCAAACTCTGGAAACACCTGAAGAAAAGTTTTTGCTGATGCTGTGATATATCAATAAATCAATTCTACTGTCGTTTAAAAGTTGTTAATTCAAGCGTACTGTAATCAGTCTAGTTTGACTGTCCAAGCAATTTTAAATTGATAATACCTCGAGGGCTTTGCTGTAAAGAGCTATAGACTCTTCAATTAGTCCTTGTTCCCGTTTTATGTTGGCCAAGTTGTTGAGTGAATCGGCATGAGATGGACATAAACGCAACGCTGTGTTGTAACATTCTTCAGCATCCTGGACTTTACCTAAAAACAGCGAACGTTTTGCAGTTGAAAACATGAAGAGACGAAAGACAAAAGTTTCGAAAACGTGATACAGACTTCTCCATTGATTTGAACAGAATCAGATCAGTGAAACTTACCTTTTTCTTTCAAGGCATTAGCCAAGTTGCAATAAGCGTCGGGAAAGTGAGGTTGTAATTCAATAGCCCGCTTATAAGTGTCGATCGCCAGATCTATAAGCCCTTGTTCGTAATAAACACAAGCGAGATTGCCGTGGACAACAGCATGGCTTGGCGACAGGTTTAACGCACGCAAGTAAGCGGCAACAGCTCTGCGAAAAACAATGCTTGCTACAAGTTCGGCTTTCTTTTAAGTGAACACTCGTATACCTGTCAAAAATCCGCGCTTCTTTCAATACGTTGCCAAGGTTGATGTAGGCGTCAAGAAAATTCGGGTCCAGTTTAACAGCCTGGTATGAAAAGAATGTATCAACTCTATATTTTATTTCAACCATTTTAGTTTCAATAAAACTACTTTTTCGAAATGATGAATGGCCAGCCATATTTCACCCTGACTATTGAACACACATCCAAGGTTACTCCAAGCAACAGCGAAGGACGGTTGGGTTTCGATCGCTTTTAGGTAGCAAGCCTAACGTTGAAAAAGCGATTAGATTTCATTGCCATGACAGAATTTCAAAAGGATGCAGTGCAATGGCTTAAAAGTTATTTTTAAAGCACTTGTGACACTGTTTTTTTAAACATGCAGAAATGTATTAAATTTAACCAAGTCAGTTTTCGTAATTTGTATAAAACAGAATTCGCATTTTAAAACAATGCAACAAGTGCCGCAGCCAACGCAGTAATGTAGATGAAAGACTCAGTTGCATTTAAAATTAAATTTCAACATTTGAAATTGACCGAAACATATAAGAATTTTAAAATGCAACTGGAAAATGAACACAAAAAATACTGTAGCATCGCTCTGGCGCTGTTTACTGATCGAAAAAGGATTAAAAATTTAGATTAAATTACACACCAAATAATGTAAACATGGTCGCCGTGCTACAATATTTTTTCAGCAAAGCGCGCAGCCATTGCACTGCAAATCGCAGCAGCGCGCAAATCGCAACAGCGCATGTGTCTTGATTTAAGTTTATCAGATTAAGCTATAACAACTTTACAGAGTCTTACTTCTTTGTACTTTTACAAGCTTTACCCACCAAAATTTAAAACCTGAATTGAATTTTATTTTTGTTTGAAATCAAAGCCGAAACTTTTTGCTATAAAATTTTTTTCCCGTGGAGTTAAGACACATATACTGTACCGCTAAAATCGTCTGCCGCAAACCAAACTTTAGAAAGGAATTGATGTGACTATCCGAAGCATATTCGATGCGCTTGGCGGTTCCTCCAGAAGCTTTTCTCGATGTAGCCGACTCGAAACCTTTTGCAGGCAAATGACAACATTGCAAAAGGAAACAAAATGAACAAATGTCATTAGATGAGTAGTATTTTTTAAAAATATTTAAACAAAGCTAAATTTAAGAGTGAAGAGGTGCAAACCAAGAAGTTTATTGACAAAAAATACGATCTGATAATAGACTTGTAAAGCTAAACTTCTTACTTTGCATCCTCCACTAAGTTATTAACTTAGGGAGTTTAAATCATGGACTGCATTAAAAGCTGCCAAACATTATTTTACCTGTAGCCTAAACGAGTTTTTTGAAAAAATTCTTTGTGGCACATAAGACAGGTGCAGGTCCTGGAAATAATTTGTTAAAAATCTCTCTAAAGCAGCTGACAGATTACATGGAAAATATGTGATGATAGTAACAATTAAAAGTTATAATTTCACCGAAAAAATTAGAAACTCTTTGTTGAAATACATACACCATCATATAAACACCAGCACATATTTAGTAATCTGATACTTCAGCTACTTTAATTAAAGCAATTTTGCACGAACATAACAAGACAACTTGCTACTAATACATACAACCAAAACGAAACCTTCAAAAAAGATAACAGACATAAAATATGTCACAACTATTTTGTATTGCAGTAGCAAAATAGCTGTAATTGTTAGCTTTTAAAATTTCTGAGTTTAAATTTAGATATCTTTTTAGGAGACTTTGTGCAAAAATGTAAAAGATAATAAAGAATTATTTGGTAATAGACAGACATAAGGAATTTTCACAGAATATAAAGTTTAAAAGAGATTCATATATTTTTACACTTAAGCCATATCAAAGGGTTAGTACAAAATCTCCATTAAGATTTAATTAATACTAAAAGCAAGTAACGTCTTGTCGACAGTTCAAAACGCAAACAGCAGCACGCGCGCAGCAACAGCGCTGGCAAGTCGGCTCCATTTTGAAATTTAAAAAATAGCCAATTATGCTGAAAAGCACAAACCGACTGCCAAAATTAGGCACAGATCAACTTTATTAATCTGTGCTATTTCATCTAACTGCACTTAAACATTGGGTATAGCCAATGTGATGGCAGTAAATTGCTATTGGTGAGAGCAAAACTATTTTAAGATAAAAGCATTTTTTTACTTTAAGATATATTAGTAACTAATGTTTAAAGTTGCCGTATATAAAAGTTAATATTGATTCATTACTAATATAAATTTAAGGTAAAATAATGCTCATCTTAAAACCATACAATAATGTTCTCACCAGTATACTTGTACATAGACCAACATCTATATTATAAGTCTTGCAAGAAAAACTTGCTGTGCCTTTTAAAAGTTAACTAAATGTCACCCACAATAAAAATTTGAAATTGTAATGCAGTCCATGCTACCATTAAAAGTACAATATTGCAAAATCTTGCACTGGTTCATATTTTGACAAGCAAATAATAAAATTTTTCAAGTCACGCATGAAATTGCCATAATAATGTACTTTCTTTGGTGGTACTCCATATAAGATAATTATGATTACAAGACTAGAGGAACTTTAATAGAAAAAAATCATACCTTAGCTTCTTCAAGACGACCTAACGCCTTTAGAAGATTTCCAAGATCACTTCTTACACAATACAAATCCTGTAAAATAAAATTTGTAAAAAATCTTATTTCTGTGTAATTACTACTCTACAATCAGAACCATATTTTTTAAAAACTTACAGGATTTATTTGTAAGGCAGAAAAATAAGCATGTACTGCTCCCTCCAAATCACCAGCGGTAACTAGAGCCGCAGCTAAATTTATGTATCCATCAATAAAATCGGGTTTTAATCGAACAGCATGTCTGTATGAGAAAATAAGAAAATCAATCTATTGTCATTTATTTTTAAAGCAAACTGTTTTGGTAATACTTCAGGCCTAAAATCTACCTGTAATGTTCTAATGCTTCTTGTAGTTGTCCTCTTTCTTTAAAGACATTCCCAAGATTAGAATAAGCTTCAGCTAGCATTGGGTTTGTTTTAATGGCATGTTTTGAAAAATACGCAGATCTACAAAATTTCAATATCATAAAATAATCCAAAAGCCCATTCTATTAATTGTTATTTTTTACTTGTCCAGCCGACGACATTGAAAATGGATAGAACTTAAAAGTAACAGCACCCCAGTGTTGTCAGGCTCTTGCTGCCACAATTGCATACAATGACGTTCAGAATTTTCATAGTCACCTTGTTGATACTCTCTATGAGCTATTTCACCCAATGCTAAAAACAAAACATGAACAATAACAAGCTAGACTTGTTTTAAGCAAAACACTATTTATGTGCAATAGTTTAACATTTCAAATTATTAGATAACTTTAATTGTGCATAATTTTTTTTGAAAAACCAAAAAATTAAATTTCTGAATATTGACAATAACTAGATGACCTCACAATCCCTTCATAGCCTCCCTGTTATTCATTCAAACATTTTGGGCCTCTCTTTAAGAAATGACCTTAAGCAATTTTTGTGTGTGAAACTAAGCTAGAATCCTTTGTGGTTACTACTGTTTTTTGAGATCCTTTTTTTTTTGTTTCTTTTTTATTTTCTCCTGTTGCTATTAGGAAGATTTTCAGATTAATTTCACCAACAAAAATCACTTACAGTGACTTTTTAAAAAGCCACCTTTTTTTATTCCATCCTAGTGCTTCTGGGGCATTCCAGGTTAGATTCACCAAAAAAAAAAAAAATGGATCTCTTAAACAGTCACCATAAGCAATTTTTTGTTGAAGCTATCCAGAATCTCCCTTTGAACACCAGAATGGAATAAAGACCAAACCAAGAGAAAAAATATCTCCTAAAAAGTTATAGTAACTGCAAGGGCATCTGTGTTAGTTTCACAAAAATTGCTTACTGTGACTTCTTGAAGAGACCCAAAAAAATTGCTAATGGTCACTTCTTGAAGAGACCCAATAAAATATACTGAAAAACTGAAAGTATTGATGTGAAAGCAAGTATTAAAAAAATTATAATATTAATACAATACAAATTTTACAAACCAACAGCATCCATAATTGAGGATTGTTGATTGGTCATCATCATTTTCTTAACAACTTCTTCCTTGTTGTTCGACATTTGTGAATACATAACAAAACAAATTTCGTAACTGAAAAGCCTAACAAAAAATTTGCGGTTACAGTTTCATGCTTTGATATTTCAAATAAGATTAATAAAAATACAAAATAAATTTACAATGCATTCCATAAAAAGGCTCGTTATATGATAAGCTTCAAACATTTAAAATACCGATTTTGTACTGACTTTGATAAATCAATGCTGTACAAAGATATTCACACTTACAACAAACTGATACAAAAAAACTGTCTTGACAAAAGCACTAAAGCTATCACGAAAGAAATTTCGTTATCATTAGCCAATGACTGCTGAACCCAATGCTCACGATCATATTTTGTTCGATTTTGTGATGTGCGCATGAAAAAAATGACGTCAGAATAAATCTAAGTCTTATTATGAAAAGTTTAAAACTAGTGAAAAATGACTTAAGTAAACCAAAAATAATATACGTTAATACAATGTAATTTTGATCCTTGAATCATTACCGAATTAATTATTATATGAGCCTATTAATAAAAATTACAAATTACTGTGACTGCATTTTAAAGATTATTGAAGCATAACTTTCTTTGTTAGGCATTGTGGGAAATCACAAATCATTCGCTAAAATATTACTGAACCGTATCAGTCAACATAAAAAATAACTACGAAAAAGTTTTAAAAAATTTTGGGATGCTTAAACAACTTTTTCAGGATAAGTATAATTTTTCTTCATTTCTCTTTGATTTATTTATTTTACTCCTGATTCTTGATTCCGCAAAAAAGTTGGAAACTATCTACGTGAGAAGTAACATCGTTTTGATGGTGGATGTAATCGACATGATTTCGTTTCAACCTGTTGGATTTTTGCTATTTTTTTTGTTTGTTTTACCGAATGCATTCATAAATGTAGCATAAAACAATGATCCTTTTTTTCTATGAAACAAATTTCGGAAAAAATTTTCTATTTTTTACTACTACGAGTGGGTATTCTCCAGTGTTGACAATTTTAAGTCATAAAAAAAAAAAAAAAATTGTCTTATGAATTTTTTATGGAAGCTCTTTTACGGAAAGGTTACCAAAAATATTAAAAAAATTAGTAAAATTTTTGAGAGTCGATTTACTTGATATAAACTACTACCATCTTTTGAAGCCTTAGAATCTCTTGCAAGTCAACAAACGAAAAATGTATGAATAGTTAATCTAACAATAAAAAAATAAAGAAATGCAGTCGTTTTAATTCTAGATCGATTTTAAACTTTTCGATCCTGTTTGATTAGGCTTGTTGTTGTTGTTGTTGCTCCTTTCAAAGCTGATTAACGGTGTTTTAACTCGATCTTCAATAAAATAAATTTAGACTCCTATTTTTGGATAGTTTTCGCTACTTGCAAGAAGATTTTTGTAAACTAATCGTGCGGCTTTGCGTTTTATTGGCAATTAAAAAATGCACAAGATTTATTAAAGAACCTGTGTAAAATTTTGGGTGTTAAGCTTATTGCTTTATACAGATGTTTTGTTTGGATTTTACATTAATTTGGCTAAAACAAGATTTTTTGCTCTCAAATGTCTAAAATTCGTAAATGGAGCGACAGCTACGTCTCATTTGGCTTCATAAAAGTTAGCCAAAATGGCGAAGATTGTGCACAATGCCTTCAATGCTTGGTCGTGATGGCAAATGCGTCATTACGCCCCTCCAAACTCAAAAGCCATTTCGATAAAAAGCATTCCCGAAGAAAAAAAATGATAATGTCGATGTTCTGTCCGCCAAAAGAGTGCGATACAACCGGGAAGAAACGCTATCCCATTTTGGATTTTCTCCAGAAGAAAAACCTACTCTTCAATGCAGCTACGAGGTGACGTGTCAAATTGCGAAGTGTAACAAGCACCACACTACCCATGAAGAACTTAACAAGCCCTGCGTAGAGAAAATGGTTAAATTAATGATCGGACCAGGGGCAAAAAAAAATCCAACTACTTTCAATGTCTAATGATACTATTCGCCACAGGGTTGATGACATGGCTGCCGGTGTACGTGTGCCAACAAGTTTGCTCTAAAATCAAGCAAAGCATGCTCCAGGCTAGCATACAACTGAATGAGTCTACAGACACCAATCTTGAATGCCACTGATCGTGTTCGCGCGATACGAGAAAAATAATTCCTATTTTGTAATGCTTTGTCAGCCACAACAATTGCTGATGACATCAAAGCTATTGTGGACTCTTTTTTTGAAGCCAATGAGCTCAGTTGGCAAAATTTCAAGCATATTTGTACTGACGGCTCAACTAATCCATCACAAACCTCGGACTGAAGAGCAGCTTGCTGCTTTAAAAGCCAGGTTGAGTGACTTAGCTCACGCTTATTGTGGAAGTCCCATGGACTTGGGTGACTTTTTCATGACAAAAGAGTGTTTTCAGGACATCAAGTCCCTTCGACGAATGAAGAGATTTTTATAACAAAGTTTGACAAAGATGCTGGCGTTGTCATCCTCAACAAAAATGATTACAACGACAAGATGAAGACAATTCTCAATGACACCACCAAATTTCTCGATCTTGGACCAGTGACCAACAAAGACAACACCGCTAAAATTGAATCACGGATACAACGACGGTTACTACAGCTGAGGAAAGAGAGCCTAATTTCTAAACAAGTATACAAAGCAATCCGACCCACTGGTTATCAGCGACCGGTCTTCCGAAAATACACAAAAAGGAAGTACCCTTACGTCCGATTTTGTCTATGACCGGATCGGCCCAACATCAGTTAGCTAAATGACTTACTTCTCTTCTTCAACCTGTTCTCCAAAACCTTTCTTCTAATTGTGTGTCTGATTCTTTCACCTTTGTAAAAGAAGTCAGAAAATTTACGTTTTCTCCTTCCTCTGTTTTTTTGGTTCTTTTGACATTTCCAGTCTCTTCACCAATGTTCCGCTTGCTGAAACCATAGAAATCTGCGCTGACGCCCATTACAATGATGACTCAATGGTACCATCTTTTCTACGCAACATCTTTGTCGAATTAATGCAGCTAGCCACCTCATATATGGAATTTAGTTTCAATAACATGCATCGATAAATCGACGGCGTCGCCTTTGAAATTTTTTCTTGTCCGAAGTCGCTCTTCCTTTCACCTTTCTGCTCTTGAAGCGACTTTCATTAAATCTCTTAATCCCCTTCTGTGTAAACAAAAAGAATTCGTCTACTCTTTGAAAATTTCTTAATTTTTTCTCTCATTGGCTAACTTGTTTCAGCCAATAAGTTTCAGCCAAATTTGTTTCAGCCTCTGCTTTTCTCTTTATAATCCAGTTCGGTTTCATTTCTGCTTTATTCTGACGATTTCCCCTGAAGAGTGTTAGATGAAAAGCTTTGGGAAGAAAAATCTTTTACTTCACGCCATTTTCAAATTCTGTACCACCAAACGTCTATTCAAAGATTAAGTTGCCAGATAACATCAAAACTTGCATGATAAAGCATCTGGAAATTGTCTATGCTGACTTTTAATCTTATTTCAACAACGCACTTTTGCCTGTTTTATGGCACAAAGACCCGTTCAACTCTGAAGTAAACCCTATGGCCGAAAAAGCAGAGAAGTAAGCAGAGTTGAAAGTTTCGAATGCCATGAAGCAGGCATTTGACAACAAATCCGACCTTTCCAGCTTTTGGTTGTCACTTTTCATTTTACTTGAAACCAAACTGCTTAAAAATGAGAAGCACCAGACTCGAGTTTCGCTCTTATTAAAGCTCGTCAGTGATGCATATCTCACAGCGAATCGAACTCGCTACATGTGGTCCTCCACGCAGGAGACAACACCACTAGATCACGCGAGCCCGACAACAACTCGATCACAAGCAGCTGGAAATGATTCCAGGCTTTGCCGCGCAAGGAATACACAGAATCCACTGTGTGGTAAAACCAAGGCCGCACCTCATGACCGGGACTTACCCGACAAGCGTTAAGCATCGCGCTTACACTCCTAGAGCTTGGAGAGCGAAGAAAGAATTTTATGATTTTATAAATAGCATGAGGTATTTTGGATAATACTTGAAACCAAACTGCTTAAAAATGAGAAGCACCAGACTCGAGTTTCGCTCTTATTAGAGCTCGTCAGTGATGCATATCTCACAGCGAATCAAACTCGCTACATGTGGTCCTCCACGCAGGAGACAACACCACTAACTAATCTAGTGGTGTTGTCTCCTGCGTGGAGGACCACATGTAGCGAGTTCGATTCGCTGTGAGATATGCATCACTGACGAGCTCTAATAAGAGCGAAACTCGAGTCTGGTGCTTCTCATTTTTAAGCAGTTTGGTTTCAAGTATTATCCAAAATACCTCATGCTATTTATAAAATCATAAAATACTTTTCATTTTCGATAACCGTGTAAATTGAAAACATGGTTGGTGGATCGTAGCCATAAGCGTACCAAACAAAAGGATTTGAGAAAAAAGGGCGAAAAATTTTGGCCAAATTTAAATCGATTATTGCCCGATTTTTACACGATTATTATGAAGTCCAACATAATCATTATAACTGAGCAGAATACGTTAGCTTTGTTATGTACCTTTGGTGCCCAAAAAATTAGGCATACCATAGTTTCGAAGTGGTAAATCGGGACGTTTGTTAAAAAAAATATCGTCCTCTAAAACCATTTTTCACAATTTCCCACTTTTTGTCCCAAAATCATTGTGTTCTCCAAAAAAAAAGGTCTTCACTTGAAATCAATCATATTTTCCACATTTGTCCCAAAATCATAGTTTTCTCTGAAAAAAGTCTTCTCTTAAAATGGGAAAAACCGGAACATTTTGGTTAACCGGGTGGGACGCCGGGACAAGGGAATGACTCTTCTAAACCTGCGCAGTCAGGGTTCGAAAATTGTTAATTGTATTGGATCAACAAATGCGTTTGAGTGTGACACAAAACAATTTTTGGTTTGCAGAATTTAACCGAGATACTATATTATTTGTATTACTATACTATTTGTATACTATTTGAAAGCAGAAACAATTTAATTAGATTTACCAAATAATCTAGACCTTATTCAAATAGAATTAAATAAAAATAAAAGAATTAATTAATAAATACAGCTAACGCAAACAAATTATTTACAAACATACCTAACGCTGAAGCAAGTTTATGTCCTTTGTGACGTAACACTTATTTGAATAAAAACAACGTAAGAAAAACAAAACTCAATCAGCAGAGATATAACAGGGCAGCTGGTTGGACATCCCTGGTCTAATATGTCATGAAAAAATGAAAAAATTGTTTTATGCAATCTGAGGCAAGAATGTAGCAGGTTTGACAAAACAGCAATCTATAAGTAGAATTCCCCCAGGTCTTCACCAATTTTTAGAAATTTCTCCCATTTTCCCAGACTAACTGCATTTTCCCCAAATATGGAGGAATTTCCCCTTTCTGGCAGCCCTGAATCTAATCCTAAGCTAGCTAAAATAAATGACCACGTTATAAACGAATGAAAAAGTCAGATTACAATGCATCATTCCGTCACTAAAAGCTGTTTTCAAATGCTAAACGAAAGAAAATTCTAAATTAAGAACTGCTTCAACAAATCTTTTAAAAACAAAATTACGGTAAATTAAAACAATAAATAATGTTTTTGCCAAGCCGAAGGTTTTATTGTTTGCCTTCTTGATGGGACTCACAGCTTGGCGCATCGTCCGTCGCAACACAAGGCCTAAAAGACGGGACTGTTCCAGCTGAACCGGGACGGATGGTAACCCTACAAAAAATCAATTTACCAGTTTTATACCTTGTAATAATTAGTTTTACTCTGAAACAGACAATTTATGATTGAATCTGTTGTGCAGCACATTGAAATAAATTATTTGGGCCTAAAACAACTTCTTTTTTGCCCGGAGACATTATTTCAGATGCTTTTTATGCCATGAAAAACATGGTTGGTGGCGGAAAAATCAAATTATTTTGAAACATTTTGCCAATGAACAGATTGAGATGGCAACGATGCCCCTCATTTTTCCCCAGTTTGTGGGGCTGCGTTTGTAGCCAAATAACATGTAGTTATGGACGTCAACTAGCAGGTTTCTTAGAGGGTGATGGTGAATAGTTGCACACCCAGAAACATTTAAAATCAAGGCCTTTTTAGTTAAGATTTAAAAAAATTAAACACTAAATTTTTAGAGTTTAATTTACAATTACGCACTTAAGATAGATCACAAACGAGTTAAGATTTAAAAAAATTAACGCTTGCAAGCTATAGGCTATAGGTTTCAATTGTGAAATCAACTCTGCACATTTTAACAAAGGTGAATAAACCTAGAATAATGATTTTGCAGTCCTAACGATACAAGCAAAAATCTTTTGTAATTTTATTTTTGATATCAAGTTTTTGTGGCTATTTTATGCTAGTGACAAGATTTTGAAACTTTTTTATACTGGTGTGCGTATGCGTTTATTTGATCCTTTTTGAATTGGAGGACTACAAGAAAATATACGACAATTACTGTCTAGCGACCAATCAACCAAGCAAGTCTCAAGTATTTTTTCTACTTTGTCTGGATGCTTTAAGTTTAATTCTTTTGTTTGTTCTTCCTTTTTCTGTACTGCTTGCATATTTCACCATAAAATAGTATATCTTTGTTACCAATTTAGCTGTTGCGGAGCTGAAATAAAAAAGTTGAATTGAAATTGAATTCTCGTACTTTAAAATGAAACATTTGAATTAAAATCTGTCATCTCAAATAATCGTGGTCAAATCGTTGTCTACAAGGGCTGTCATTAATCGAACAAGTCAACGGTGCACAACCGGCAGTTTCACGAAGGGCCTTAAATAATAATACGGCCGTACATATGGACCTACGTCATGCTCTTAACTCATTACAAATTTAACTTAAATGAATTTCTCCCTTTTTTGAAGCAATTGTAATCATGCTGGTTTGGTCTACCTTTGATACGACTTCTCGACTATAGTCTACGGTTTTGTTGGCAGCAGGGGCAGATTAATTTTTCAAAGGGCCCCAAGCAGTAATAAATTTTTCCCCTATCAGTGATGTAGTCGAGACCATAAACGTCAAGACCGAGATCGACATCCGATAATTTTTCCGAGACCAAGACTGAGATCGAGACTGGCAAATTTCGAGACCAGGAACAATCGAGACCAAAACCGAGACCGAAAAATTTTACAAAATTGTAGTCTATTTTAATTGTTTCAAACAGAAAAAAAAATTTTTTTAATAATCTAAGATTAGATTTTATATAAACATGCATCTCCAACATTTTGGAAAGCGCTTTGCTCTGTGTGTTTGCATTATCAAACAATTCGTTTGAAAAAAACCCCTCAACTAGAGCAGAAGAAAGCCGAAACACGCAAGGCATGCTAGTTAACAATCTAAAAAAAGCATGATATTCATTAAAATTTTTTTTATAAGACTCAAAAATGCTGAAGTCACGATTATCACGGTTATGGTTGAAACTTCATTCAAATACTTGATCAGCTCGGCTATTTGTATTGGCGTGTTGTAGTTGCTGGATTTGTTGGCTATGTTTGGCTAACATAAAATAGAATTGGTTTAATTAATTACCACAAAAAGATTAAAAATAATGATGAATTATGTAAAGTAAAAACTGTTTAGCAACTCGCTTGTTTTTCTTTCAGTATTGTTCTTGTTTATTTTCTGTGTATCTTTTGTGTAAGTTGTTTTTGGAGTAATTTTTAGGACGTCGTCTTTTTTTACCTCATCACATTAACGCTTTTTCTGTTTAACTTTAAAACAATTTTGTATTCTGTTTTAAGCAATACGATTCATACAGTGATGCATGCAGAAATTTATTATGAGAGGGGGATGGGAACAGTTGACAGTCAAAAACACAATCACTATAATCCGTGATGTCTTTTACGAAAGGAAGGCCTGGTGCAACAAAAAAAATAGAGCCACTTTTAAAGATTCTTTTTAAAAAATAATAAAATTATTTATTTGTTTTAATATTAATTATTTTATCTTTTTCTTTCTCATGACTCCTTGACTCCCAGGAATTTGTCGGAGGCCCTATACATACAGCAACTGTCAAGCTATTAAAAATGACCTGCTTCTGGAGAAGCCAATATCGTAATGTTCGATTGAAATTTTTTTGTTTTGTTTTTTAAGTTTATATTTAGAAATATGATCAAAATTTAGGACTGTTGCTAAGACCTACAAGCAGAGAAAAGTAAAGTGTTTTTCCAAGGACACAATAGATTGGCAAGTGAAGGCTTTTAACCGCGACGGTTTTGATTACGTTCGCCATCAATCACGGCGCTTTTAACACTTAACGACGCTGCCGCCAATGTAAATAAAAGTGAAGACCTTTTTTGCTCTTTACATTTTCGAATCTTAATTTTCTTTTAATTAAAAAAATTTTTCACTTTATTTCAACAATTTTTAAGTTATGTTAGTGCTACCATGAACCTCTAACCATCATTCTTTATAGAGGCCTTCTAACTCTCAACTCTCCCTCTTTCGCGCATACGCCAATGGATTCATAGATCACAAATTTTTGACCTATAGTTTAAACGAATTGTCGGAAGCGTGGTCAGATGTTTTAAGCGTCGTGATTGTGATCAAGACGGCTACGATTCAAAACCTACTCGCGCCATTCTGCTGTTTCTTTAAGAAAGACATTTTACGCCACATTTCCCTTGCTTGATGGTCTTGCTAAGCAGTTCTAAATTTCAGTCGTATCTCTTTAAACAGCTAAAATATCAAAATAAAAAGTTTAACCGGACAACAATACCTTGGTATTTTTGGAAGCAGATTGGGGGAAATTGTTTGTCTTGAGTATAAAGCCCCCGACGTTTTTTTGCGTGGCAGGAGAATATATCAATATGAAAAAAATAAACAAACTATAGAGGTGGGCAAACGTTGTGACTAAGAGGACCACCGACTCTACATTTTTATAAAAAATTGCGGGCAATATTTAATAAATATATACTGTAATTATGGTATTCAAATTATTGCTTACATAAATTTCGTTACAACAAAAAATTGTTTTCTTTATTTAGGAAAAAACTACGTAGGATCAAAGTAATGACTTTTTCGGGGGGGAAGGGTTCGTTCCAAGTTCATCAGGAAGATAATTTGAAAGAATCATTAAAATGAAAGTAAAGACAAAAAAGTTTTATCACTGCAATACTATACCGATTGCAGGCAAGGGTGTGACTACAAACATTTAAAGCGTTATCAGACTTCTTTGTTGCAAAAAAAGTTTTAATAGAGTTTTTACGTAATCGGATTGTCTTTTAACGGATGGCTCTGATCGCAATAAAAATCTTCATTGGAATAAATGCAAGAAAGTTGCAAAACTATAGATTACCGGTGATTTGGCTTCAAGCTTTTTGCCTGTTTAAATTGCGGCAAAGCTGGTGACCTGATCGTTCTTTACCGATTTGCAAAACTTATCGAAGTAACATTAAATAACAAACATATCAAGAAACGTCCGGTCTCGAGACCAATTAAAAAAACCCGATACCGACACCACATCGCCTCGAGACCAAGACCAAGACCTCACCACACAACCTTTTGACAGAAATTATGACACGAATTAAAATTTAAATACCTCATCATATGTGTGGGTTTTTTTATAGGCGTGTGCAGTTAATTGACCACTATTACGTTACAAATTATTAATACGTCCAAAAACGGAATAGCACTATCAACTTCAAAAAGTTGGTTGAAACTCTATTGTTTTGGGCTAATTCAAAATTAATTACAAATTATTGAGATAAGGCCAAAGATGTTTTGTCTACTTGAAATGCTCTACGTAATAATGTTTATCCAGACTGATAAGAAATTACGCATAAAAAATAAATAAAAACGATCACATGAGTAAAGAGAAATGTAACTATGTGGGTTTACCATATTTTGAGGGTTTTACTAATGTGGTGTCTAGAATTTGACGAAAATTTAATATTGGCGTTTATACTTACCCTCATAAAACAATTAGAAATATTTTACCTCCCCTAAAGGACTCCGTGGATGTGATATAAAAACGTGGTGCAATTTATAAAACTCCTTGTAAAGATTGTTCTGGTGAGAAATGTATAGATGTTTTAATACTAGCTTATGTGAACACAAATGTGATTTGAAATCTATTAATATGGCTAAATTAAAAGTAGATGATTTGAATAAAAAAACTGCATTAGTTAAACATAGTTTTAAATATGAACATAAATTCAATTTAGAATCATTGTAGCCTACATCAATAACACAAAAAAAAATCGAGGAATTGTAAAGATCGGAATGATTTTCCTAAAATATACCAGATTATAAATTTTATAATGAATGTAGGTTTTTTAACCTGTTGATTTTATTTCTGTTGTACAAAGTTGTAAAATTGTTGTTGTGTAGGCTGCCTCTTACTATAGTGATCATTATTTTTGTTTTTGGCTTTTAAATACGTCATGCATTGTGTGTTGTTTTTACCTGAAGAAGTCCACCCTATGTAACGGATGAGCTGTTATAAAAAAAATATTAAATAAGCACATCTTTGCTTCAGCGCTGGTATTTGGATTACCAAGTTCAACTGGTCCTTTCGGATTCCTGAGTAAAGTTGTGACAGCCTATAAATAATTTCTTTAATCTCACTTGCATGCAAACAAACTTGCAAAATCAATCAGGGTAAGTAGCTATTGTCATACTAAAGTTGGTAACAAAATTATATAGTCAACAATTTGTACTGAAAGTGAACCAAAGCAGCTTGGTTATACTGTAATTGGTTTGAATAGCGAAGAAATTTAAGTTAAATTTGCAATAAAATCACGCGATTAGATTTTGAACGGCGACCGTGTCAAACACAGTGGTAGATATTCAAAATTAAGGGCCTGAGGCGAAATCTTAATTAGAGGCTCCTTACAACAGATTTCACAAAAATTTGATCACTGTTTTAGCAATGCCATCTAAAAAATAGGCTACTAAATATTGAAAAAAAATTGATGCTTGTCTTCGTTGTTTGGAAGGGCATCCACTTTAGGTCAGACACAAACAGGACTGGGGCATAGAGTTTGTCCTTTTACTAACCCATGCTGCTGACTGACTTAAGAAAGTAAAATACCATCACAGACAAAAATCTGATCTTCTTAAGGTGCAAAAAAGAAAACTTTCACTGATTACATAGAAACAACAAATAAAACAATTTTTATTATTGGACATATACAAAGCAATACACTGAATGATTAATTACACAATTGAGCCAGCCGAGCAAAATGAGGTTAAATCTCCAGAATTGTGCTGATTTCACAATGTTACAACAATTTTTATCATAAGAATTGTCAAACCTTTGGCCTTAAACATTATTGGAAAAAAAGTTTTAGTTTTGGCTTTTCGTTAACACGAAAAAGCTTGTTATATGAACTTTTGTGAAATATGAATACCTTATTTTTATAAAAAAAATCTAAATTACATTTGAAATATGATGTCGCGGATACAAAATTTTGTGTCCGCAGGTCGCTAGTATTTTTTATTTGTGACATATGTGACACCGCGCTGCACGCAAGTATCAAATATTGGGTCATGTCTATTTTTTTTCATTGTATTTTCAAGTCCTTTTTTCCCACAGATCTCACGTTCTGGTTGTCTACCTACCTGAACAAGTCTATGAATTTACCCCCGTGGGGAAAAAAAGGGATTTGATCCCAAATATTTAAATAGAAAATTCTTCTTTTCCTCCTTTTAAAAAGGAAATAGATCAAGCAATACTCACTGTTGAAGGCATCAAATTAAGCAGTTTTTATTTCAGATTTGACAATTCAAAACCTACTCGCATAATTTTGTTATATCCATGGAAAAGACACTTTAAAGTCCAGGGCCGTAACTATCGCCAGTGCAACCGGTGCAATGCACCGGAGCCCCAGCACGAGGGGGCCCCGCATTGCTATATTTTATTGTAAAATATTTTTGTTAAAAGCTCAAGTAAATTTATTATTATTAAATGTAACACTTTTAAAATAATTTTAATCTATATTTAACCATGTACTTTATTTGAAGTATTTCTTAATATATTTAAATTTTTGATTGTGCCGTATTCATTTTAATTGTAACGTAGTCATGGGGTAATCGGTACGCTACCCCCACTCAATTCTGTTCAGTAAAATAAATTTAAGCTATAATGATCATATAGCATCATTGTGCTTTATGACGTTGTCATACGTAATGTCACGTCATGGTTTCGAGATAATTCTACAATTTTCCACCATATCCAGTAACTTAATAGTATCGCATGTTACATAACTTGTTTACCAGCCTTTTAACTTGGTACTTTGTGACATAACAGTAACTGTCTGGCTGGTTTGTATTGTCGTAAAACAATTAATTAAGAAAATATACTATCTTCTCGAAGTTGCTAATTTTTTCTGCTAAATTTTTCCCGCTTCATATAAATAGATGAATTCGTAATTTGTGCTATAAAAATCAGCGTTTTATTGTGTTACTATTTTACCTGTGTGACAGGAGTTAGAATTTTAAGGGTTAGTGAGATCTAACGCCTTAGTTTGTGAGAATAGTGATTATTATTATATTTGAATAAGCTACATAGATTTAGTTTAGCCATCTGGGCGCTAGAAGTAATTCTATTAGTCAATGATCAGATTTATGATTTCTGTTAATAAACTTTTTTCGTTGAAAGAAGTTGTGATTTGAGTGATTAAAAAGTCAGGTTTGAGCTTTCCATTTAAATCCTTTTTGCTAGACATACCGTAGTCCTTACGCTCGCAGCGGTACTATATCATGAGCTGGAAAAACAATAACAAAGAGTGTTTATTACATTAAACTTTACTAACCGTTGTCTAAATTTTAATAAACTATTTAAGTTTTGAGTAACAACATTGTAAAACTCTAGTTGACTGCAATTTAATATGAAAAGAAATTATCAAAACGGAGCACAAAAGCGACAAGCTAAGAGGAAAAATAGCTGAGGTAGCCAGAAACTCTCAGCGACTGAGTTCGTGGCTAACTCGACCAGAAACATCCAAAGCGAATGAGCAAGACGTCAGCATACGTAAGATAGAATCTACTCCCTAATTTGTTGACGTTAACAGTTTCAATAATAGTACTAATGAAAAAAATTCCGATACTACTAAAGATAGATCAGATGCAAGTAAGAATGACGACTTTCGGACCATTATTGTAAACTCAGAGATCAAGAAAGCAATTATTGCAGCAGGTCCCAAATAACCTGAAAAACCTTTTCTTAAAGATCCGCTCTAAAGCGATCGTTTATTTTCAACAAATTATTACCATTATGTAACACACTCAGGTCTAAAACTACGAAGATATGGTTATGTTATTCATCAAGCATGGACCGTGTTTACTGCCAGCCCTCCTGGTTATTTTCTCATGAAAATGTCTCTCCAGAGACTTCGTACGCACTTCAAAACCCTTGGGGTGTGTCACAGACTTTGTTCGGGAATCCCAAAGGACCAGTTGAGCTAGGTAACCCGAATACCTGCGCTGAAACAAAACTGTGTCTAAATTTTATTTTATTCCAGCTCAAGAAGTAGTCTTGCTATGAGCCTGACGGTTTATACAGATGGTTTAACAAAAGCTCAGATTGGTTTTGTTGAAGACTCTTCTTCACAACAAACAGAGACCACTGTCTCTAATAACAACGAATGTATTACAAAAATCACGACCGACGAAACTCTATTCCACGCTTTGCCAAACTGCAAAGCGAACTCAACGCTATAACTTGATTCAATCAACACAGATAATTCTACCTCTGTAAAACACAACTCCAACCACTGGCACAAAATAAATTCAACACTCGACGACCAATACAAAAAACTAACGGGCCTTCCGCGCCCAACCAATTACTTCCACTTGAGTCGTTTTCAAATCACATCTAACAATAATAATTCGCTACGCATCGGCTTTATATAGAAAAAAGATCACGTGACGCAAATTTGCTCGTAAACAATAGACAGTTCTACAACTCCCCAGAGAGATCGTTATGCTCGAATCTAATAGTATATACGCGAAGATTCTAGTACAGTGACGTTGATCAAAAATATATTACCTCAATACAAAGAGAAAAAGGCAAGAAATACATCAAGCGAACTGTAGTCATTAAATCGCATAGTACGAGAGTCGCGCTACACTGGTCATGCGATAATATTTTTACGATAAAACTACGAATTACTTTTAAGGGGAATGGACTACATCGTTATGATTAAAATTATGAATAAAGTGTGACAGGGTGCAACAGGTTTAAATGACTGGAGGCATTTATCGCAGCGAATTCGAAGCCATGAAAGTTCCACACATCATGCAGAGGCGTGTGTCATATATGAACAATGGAGAAACAGGCGACAATAGAAAAAGCCTTGCACAAGTCTTTGCTGGAAAAAACAAACTTTTGGCAAAATGTTTTGGAAAGACTAATGAATGTTACATTGATGTTAGCAAAGTGCAACTTACCTTTTCGCGGATCCAGTGAAGAACTTTCGAAGGATAACAAGGGTAATTTTTACTCTATCATACAGCTTCTTGCCAAATACGACACTGTTTTAGATAAACTTTTATACTACCTAAAGGTTCTCCAAAATATTTAAGTCCTTTGATACAAAATGAACTAATATCAGTACTAGCCGAAGAAGATCTCTGTGATATAAAAAGCAAACTACAAAGCGCTCCTTTTTTTGCCATTATTCTTGATACCACTCAAAAAATCAGCAAAAAAGACTAATCAAGTGAAGTATTTTGTTACGTCAAAATCGATTACCACGATGATGGAACGCCATCAAAACTGAAAGTTGTTGAAGCGTTTACCTCATTTATCGAAGTTGAGGATTCATCTCCATTTGGATCGCACAAACTAATAACAAATTCCATTCAGCAGAAGTGGCTTGACATAAAAACTGCAGTGGACAGGAATATGATGGCGCTGCAGTGATGAGTGGGAAGTACTCCGGCTTGCATAAGAAGATCCAAGATGTTGCTCCACATGCTTACTAAGTGCATTGTGCTTCGCACAATTTAAATTTGGTGTTAAAAGATGTCATGGAAGCCGTGACTGAGACCCGTCAATTTTACGACACCATTGAGTCGGTATATAATTTTTTCGGACATACCGGTAGTATTGTGCGTGGCAAAAGCTTCAGAATATCCATGATCGTTATTACTCAAATCCTACATTAAAAGCGTAAAATCCAACTAGGTGGTCTGGTCGATATGATACTGTCTATGCTTTGAAGAAAAGATTTTGTGACGTTATGAAATGCTTGACTCACATAATACTTACCAGCACAAAGCCAAAGGAAAGAGATGAAGCTATATAATAAAGAAACGGATAGAAAACTTTAACTTTGTAGTTTGTATTCATGCTGGTTGTGCAATGCAAGATTTTGCAGAACGTCAACATTCCTTCGAAAGGTATGCAGTGTGAAACAATTCATCCACTATGGTGGAAGAACTCGTATGCAATTAATAGATAATAAGAGTGACATTAGCATTATAAAGTTATGAACGAATGCATAGTAGTGATGTGCTTAACTATTACTTTTGAATAACTGTTTTTAAATGTTCTTATAAGAATTTTATCTGTTACGTACTTTATATTCATTAAGCCAACTAAAAAATAATCAATAGCGATTGTGACGTTATTACCATATCAAAGGCAGAAACAGATAAAAAAGCAATTATTAGAAATAACAAAGTAGATGCGAGTGATGATTTTTTAGAAAAAGAAAAAGTTTTGAAAGGATTGAGCTCAATTTGAAATAAACAAAAAAGGCTTGCATGTGTGTATTATAGGGGTAATTTTGAAGATCAAATAACATGGTTTATTGAATTATTTTATTTTGAAATAAATATTTTATGTATAATATTCTTTTCACTTGAGAAAGAAGTGAAGGGGCGCTTGGAATCTATCTGGAAGCCAAGGGAACGCCAGGCTGAAAAAGTTTGGGAAACACTGATTTAAAGCTTATTTCAAACTGACCATCTTAACTAAAAAGCGAAAGAAAGCCAAGCGTTGAATTGATCACGTCTATGATCTGATTGAGTAAGCTGCAATTATTGCAGCTCAAACGTAGGCTACTACAATTAATCTACCAGATAAAGCTTCCATGGAATGCGTCATTTTGCGTCACTTTGCGTAAAATTTCTGTGGTAAATTTAAAACAGTTCAAGAATTACCGATTTAAAATTTTAAAAAAATTTTTTTAAATCCAAAAAAACTTAATATAGTTAAAGAAAATGGAGAAAAATAAAAATTATTATATTTATTAATTTGTTTAAGAATTAATGATTTTATTTGAAACCGTAACACTTGTGGAACAGATCTTTGTTGGTGGTGCAGCTCTGCAGCTCTTATGAGCCAGCCGCCACTGTAATGTGTTGCCTATTTCAAAATTGGAAAAATGATAGCTTTGAATGAAGAGACAATTAACTTATAGTTCTTTCTGCTAATTCCATTTGGTTAAATGTTAAAAAATTGATCTTTTGGTGGTGTGGCAGTGAAAAAGATAGTTTTTAGTCTAAAAAGTGATTTCAATAATTTTCAAAGTCTTTTTATGACTATTTTAAATCACTGAAAAATAGATGTTAGCTTTTTGTTTTCAAATACTTGTTTAAAGTTTTTGTATGAAGTTTTATCTTCAGGCACTCCTAATTACATCAAACTGAAAACTTTTCGTGTTACTGGCACTGCAATTAAAATCCCGTTTAAGAGGCCTAATTGAGTTCACAACATACTTCGACAATCAACAAATACCTTTAGAAAAAGTTTATTGCAAGATTGAAACAATGCAAATCCATTTTGGTGGTAAGAAATTATGGGCAGGAAAAAGACGTTCTATGCAAGACTTGCAATGCTTTGCTTTTTTAAGAGCGTAGATGCACCAGAAATACATAGAAGAAACTATTAATGATTGATGTTGCCATTGGTTAATTAAATTATTAGTTTTTTAGAATAAACAGAATTTTAGACTCATAAATCTGGTAAGACATAAAAAAATTCTTTAGATTGCCAACATTGATAACTCTACAAAACTAAAGATCAACAAAGAAATACAAATCTATGATAAAGTAATTAGTGCTAACGAAATGCGATCACCAAATAATGCATTTCAGCATGTTTTTCAGCTAATCTACATTTACAGGCATTTTTTTTTGAGACTGAAGCTGTAAGCATATGAAACTGGTGTCAGTTTATGATGTGAAGCAACTTAATTGAACTTTGCACCCTGTACTGCTCATTGTTACCTTGAATGTTTTCATTTTCTTTTAGCAATAAAAATTCAAACCATTTGTCAAAGTCGCACTAAAAGCGTCGCTTGCGACTTCCAGTCGTAAAGAGATTTTAAAGAAAAAAAACTTGTGTTTAATTCTACTACCGGTCGATTCAAATTGCATATCACGGCATTCTTGCTTAACATTTCCATGAAAAAACAAAACGAAAATGGTTTAATGAACTCTAGTTTCTTTTAAAAATGGCTTGTTATAATTTTTTTACAGTCTATTTTCACGTTAAAGTTAAACTATAAAAAGTTTTTCGTTGATTGTTGATTTTCACTTTGTAGTTTCTGGATTTCATTAATTTTACCTATGTCAATCACCATAAATAAAGCAATGAAGCTTACGGACAAGAATCCAAGTTAAAAACGTTTCAGCCAGAAGAAAAAAAAAAAAATCAATATTTTTCTTCAACGAGTATACTGATTTTCCGAGATAATTAAAATTCCAAGTCTCCTCAATCTGATTGAATAAGATGATTGGAGACGCTGTTAGTACAGACTGCGACAAGATTTTTTTAATTAAGCGAAACCTTGAGTTAGCAATTGTTAAGTTTGTCGTAGGACGTCTAAAAGACCCAAGGTGCTTTGAAACAACAGCAAAAATAGAAATGTATTATTTTAGCTAAATTATTTCCAAAGTTGTTATTTTAAAAAAGCGTAGAAGTGAAACTTGCAAATACTGTAGAAAGAATAAAAAAAACCGTAATAACTGTTTTTTAAACGGTACCGTACTTAATTGTTTTCAAAACTTTTATCCAAATTTGTTCTGAACGTCGGCGGACCCGAAAAGCAAATAAATAAGCCTTTAATAAACTTTTTACAACTCTTATATTAAGGGCCATTTTTTTGAGTTTATTTTTGTTAAATTTTGACTAAACGATTTGGGCCTATTATAAAAGATTTTACGCAGAAATTTTGGTTAAATTATTGCAGAAACCCTAATATTCATCAATTTAAAAAAATACAAATTGTATTTTTTTTGTTGACAGTAAAGTAAAAATCGCAGCTTATCTTAATACATTATTAATCTACGATTACGAACACTACTAAAATGTTGTTCTTCTGCGTAACAATTAATTCGTATGAAAACTTCAACATGTTTTCAGAAAAATAACTTCATGCATCAGCATTCAGCAATTGTGAATTATTTGATGTAAATGCTTTTTCATTTTTATTTTCATCGCTATTTATCCTTTAGGAAATCTATCAATATGGTGTTATTAACCAGCCAGTTGCGGTGCCGGCTTTTTATCACAAACAGGCATTTAGAAAAACTTTTCTTTCACTTACATGAGAATAATACATTGTTTTTACCGAATTTTTAGTTGGTAAGCATTTTACCTATTTGGCTCAAGTATTCTTAAATTCAAATGCGCACCCTATGATGAAAGAGGTCAAAAGTTTCCAAAAGAGCTTAGAAATATTGTAAAACTTATATTTCGAATTAAAAACTTGTAAAAAGGAGGGCAAAATGTTTTTAGATTGACGCTTAGGGGTCGCATCTCAAAAATTTTAAAGTACCAGTTATAAAGTGCAAAAGCCCAATATCAAAAGTTTTTACAGGTGCTCGAAAAATGGCGAACATAAGCAAAAAATTGGTTTTGCATGTTAAAGATTTTGATAAAATTTGATAAATTTTTAATCTTATTTTGACCTATAAAACTCAGTTAAAAAGCTCTTGAGCAACCGAAACTAAAGTAAGGTAAGTTTTACTTTGCAACGAAACCCTTAAAAAATTTGGACTTTATTGACTTTAGCAAGCCTACTTATATTAAAAAAGGTTGGCTATGTAAACATCGCGCAACATTTTCATTTCTTAGTTGAGTTATAAATTGGGATTTTTTGAGTGTAGCTATAAGTTTCAAATATAGCCGTACGAACTGGGGGGAATTACCTTATACTAAAAAAATTTAGCCGTACAGCCGTACGAACGGACTGGGGGGAATTACCACCAAACTAAAAAATTTGGGCGAAATCAGAAGTTTTCGGGCAAAGACAACGAACCACTCGGGCGAGATAAAATTTCCCAATTCAAAACGATCCAGGTCATTGAGCGAAAGCAAATAAGATTTGATGTAACGATCTTTTTTTTAGTTATTTTTGTTTTGAGAAAAAAATGGAGACATTGGACACGGATTAAAATGGAAGATCTTTTTTTAGTCTTGAGTTGTTTTATCAGACGAAAATATGAAACATTTTGTTGTCTCCGTGAAATGCTACAACATCATGGTTCGAGCAATCGTCGACAAAATTCGAGCAAAATTGTATTGCCCCCTCAAAATGTTTTTGGCTGCTAAGGCTATGGTTTCAAATTACTTAAAGTTTAAACTTTACACACGAATATATTTCACCAACTTCCACCCATCGGGCGCAGTTGCGAATGAACCGCGATGATCGGTGAATATATTTCCCCCGAAGTTATTGTTCACCTCAAAAAAGGCAAGCTTTATATTAATAGTTTGTCTTTGATTTCCTTTTGTTTGTTCAAGTTTAAGGCCTCCGACGTTGTCTTGCGAATCAGAAAGATAAGGCTAAAAGAGATGATGATGATGATGATGATGATGATGATGATGATAATGATGATGAAATAAAAAAACAAAACAATATCGTTGTTTGACCAATTTTTTGACGCTTTCTCAAATTTTAGTTTGTTATGGCAAAAAAATCTAGTAATTTACCTATATTTAATTTGATCAGACCCGAAAACCTTATAAAAACTAAATTTCGTCTTAACTTCTGGTTATAAATCACCAACCATTTGGTTGTTGTTGAATATTTGAATTCTTTTTGGTGTTTCGCTGCTGCAGTATTGCGCGACGTTTTTTTATATAATTTGTAATTTATTTTGTATCTACAGGGTGATTCACCGAAGTGTTGACAAATTAAAACTGAATTATCCAACTTACTATAAGGGCAAAAGAAACAAGTTTTTAATAGATAGAATGGAAATTTAATGGGCTTTCACATAAAATTCAAATTATTCAATGTAGCCCTTTTTGTTTTTCACAAGGCGCCTAAGACGTGGAAGTACTTGGGCGCACGTGGCACGCACCACTTCTGGGTCAATTTCTTCCCATGACGCCTTCAGTTTTCGTTTAAGGGTTTCGATATTTGGATGGGATGTTTAGCAGGCTTTTTGCTCCAGAATGGACCAAATCCCAAAGTCCATTGGGTTCAAATCGGGTGAAGAAGGGGGCCATACTTCCTTCTCCCAAAACCCTTTAAAATTGGTCTTGCACCAATGCTGGACTGCTTTGGCTGTGTGGGAGGTTGCCCCATCTTGTTGAAGCGTAATTCCTTCCTCTCCCACTGTTTCTTGAACCCAGGGAATGACTTTTTCTTTCAACATCCGACGATAGATAGTTTGGTTCATTTTCACGCCTTCGTCGATAAAGATTAGAGGTGTTTTCAGGCCTGTTGAAGTGACTCCTTCCCAAACCATCACGGAAGAAGGTTTCTGCCTCCTAAATGAACTGCAACGTTCAACTGGCACCATGTCCTTGTTTGGAATCCAAATCCTGTCATTTTGGTGGTTGTGGATAGCTTGGACAGTGAAAAGCTTCTCATCTGTCCAAAGCACTTGAGGCCGCGTGCCAACAACAAGTCTCTTGATCAAAATCTTAGCTCTATTAAGCTTTTCCTTCTTAGTGGCGTTTGACAGGAGCTGCCTCTTGGTAAATTTGTACGGGTAGACGTGGAGATCATCCTTGAGAAGCCTTTGCATGGTGCTCACGCTTACAGAGGTGTCCTTAGCCAGTTTTCTTGCGCTCCTTGAAGGGTTCCGCCTCAACCTCTCCCTGACCTTCTTAATCAGTTCCTTTGTCCTGATGGGTTTTTCAGGAGTACTTATGATTCTTGGAGCACAACTTCCAGTCTCCCTGAACCTCTTCACAGCCTTGTAAACACCTCCACGACTCACAAAATCGCTTCATCAACCGGAAAATTTTCGCAGGTGGAAGTCTTTTCTTGCAATACCCTTCAACGATGTCTTTACTGTCTTTGCCATCTTACTTTTCTAGATTAAATATTCTTATTGATATTGAAAACTTACTCTAGAATATATAATAACAATGCGAAGTTAATAATGGAATAAAGTATTTGTCAACACTTCGGTGAATCACATAAAGTATTTGTCAACACTTCGGTGAATCACCCTGTATATCGGCAACCTACAAATAACAAACAAAGATTTATTGATTAACTCCATCGCTTGTCTCTTGAACTTGAAAAGTTAACTAGCGGTGCTTCTCAGCAAATTGTCATTGAGAAACATTAGGACAAGATAAATTAGTTCTTATCAAAGCGCTATCTAAGCTTAGTTAAGTGCCCTTGCTTACAGTTGTACGTTTACCAGGTAGGCTTACACCACATGGCTTGAAGTTGGGATTTTTTGGAAACTTATGATTT
This sequence comes from Diplosoma virens, assembly GCA_963680785.1. Lineage (NCBI taxonomy): Eukaryota > Metazoa > Chordata > Ascidiacea > Aplousobranchia > Didemnidae > Diplosoma > Diplosoma virens. The sequence continues at coordinate 30,799,227 of OY796880.1, forward strand.
GATAAAAAAAAATATAGATGAATTTAGTGTTGATTTTCCAAGTTGAGTAAAGTGATAAACTGGTTCAAATTTTTTGTCATATCAACGTCAAGATTTTTTTTTGGTTTTGGTAAAAAAAAGTCGAAAAACTTTCATTGTAATTTTACGGCGAGCAAATTGTTTCCAGTATCATCTCAAAACTATAAACAAGTTTCTATCAAAAATAAAAATAAGTTTTATATATACTGTATATATATTTATATTAAGAAAATGTTATAATTAAAATGATCCAGGGCCCGTTTTAAAATAAGTTTCTGTTATGACAGATATCTGTTTCAAATAAAGTAAATTTTTTCAAGGTAGGTATAAATATCGCGTAAAAATTGAAAAAAAAGAAAAAGTTTCTTATCCACATTGAGGTTAAGTTTGGGATAAAACTTTTTAAAATTTACAGCAATAGTAAGAGAATTATATTTTATAGGAAGAAAAAATTTTAAAAACTGTTTGAATAGTTCGTGCGATTGAAAGCAATTCAAAAATAATAATCGGCCTAAAAGGGTTGAAAGATTTAACGACGATTAACTGCCGTTTTCTTTGTTTTTTTTTTCAGATTAAAGTTGAAGGTCGTTAGCAGGCAATTGCAACATTGAAAAAGCACTTTCCATATCTTTTCTTATTCGCTTTTAAGAGGCTCTGCAAAATAAAAAAGTATTAAAGCAAACAAAGATGTGAATGGTCAAGTGCTTCTTGTGATTAAAGATTTTTTAATTGAAAAAAAAAAAAAAAATTGACAACAAAAGACAATAAACCTGTTTAAAAGTCAGGATAATTTTCAAAAAGCTACGATTACTGCTTGAATATTTCGGTACATCAGGCGGAAGGAAGAGATTGCAACAGTTTCTGCTCTTTGAATGACGACAAATCGGTAAAAAAGTTAATTCCAACAGTGAAAAGGAACAAAGAAACAAACAAAAAGAAATATCAAGCAGGATTGGTTGAGGTATTTTGCTTGAAAATGATTTAATTGATTAATAATTTGAGATTATTCTAAATTTTTTCTGATCGTCACAAAAGCAGCTCAAGACGATGATAAATTCAAGGTTAAAGAAGTTCAACTTACTACTTATTTACATTGACTACTCGATTTTTCTTTTTTTTGTTGCAGTTTTTAAAACGGTTAAAACTTACTTCAGAAATTAAAAGTTTAAAAGCAAAATACAATCAGTTTTTATGTAATTTTAATTCGTGCATAAATAACAAAATAAATAAAACTTGTTTGGCTTTGACCTTATCTGTGCGGTGTGAAAAATCTTTTAAAAACATACTTCAGAAGTTAAAGCTAAAAACTTTATTAGACCATAGACGAGGTCAAACTTAATTAATCAACTTGGTCAAGGTCAGTTATTTCAGGTTGCCAAAAAAAAGCAGCAAAAGAAATAAAATTTCCAAAAACAGTTTGAAGTAAAAACCAGCAAAAATATTTTTAGCAGGTATTTATTTGTAAATAATGTTGTTTGTTTCTTGGCTGCTGTATTTCCTGATTCAAACCGTCTTCCAAGTTCCAAGTTCATTTTTCCATAATTAGCAGTCGACCGGATTAAAAAATTAAAGAAACAAAAAATAAAATCAGAATTTCAACCATGCTTTTTTCTTGGTATCACCGAAAATAGGAGATGAGAGTCCGCTTGACGGTTCCTATAAGCATATTTTGTTTTTATTGTTTTCTTCGAAGCTGGAATAAGCGACAAATGTGATGGTGATAATAAACCACAAAAATTACCTATTGAGTTTTTTTACAAATATGTCTATTTAGGCTGCTGCTTTTTAAACATAGTCATTGTTCCTGCAATTAGCTATTTTTTCTCTTTCTCATTCCATAGCTGAGTACTGCGCACCTGTTTGGTGTCGCAGTGCCCATATTTGCCTTATCGGCAAACCCATTAACGATGCCTTGCGCATAGTGACCGGATGCCTACGTCCAACACCAACGGACAATCTTTTTATCTTATCAGGCATCCAACCAACTAAGTTTTGCCGCCCAAAAGCCGTAGGCCTACTGTTTCCAGCTCGTCGTGCTTAGGAGCCAGAACACCTCTTACATGAAAGGCTCCTGTCTTCAGTTGGTGGACAGTTGCGGCAACTTAAGTCAAGACACCCATTTGGGCATGCCGCATTGGAACTGCTGAGCGACCCTTCCTAGTCAGGCATTAGTGTAGCACGATAGACGGAGTATAAATGGAGCATGAAATAGCGAGAAAACGACTTTAGACTCCAAACTTGTATTAAAGATGTTAGCTTAACGCCACCGGGATTTAACTTTCCCAGACCTGCATGGGTCAGGCTTAATCGCCTCCGAACTGGCGTTGGTCCATTCCGCTCAAAAACTCACAAATGAGGTATGGCTTCTACGGTGGCCTGTGAGTGGGGCGCAAAGAAGCAGACAGCTGAGCACGTTGTAGCATCTTGCCCCATTTATCACCATCCAAATGGAGTCCGTGCTCTCTCAGATGTCAACAAGAACCTGTTGACCTGGCTGACGGAAACATGTCCGGCCATCTACTGGAATTTCCAGCTCCCGTCCATCTCCCCCAGACAAAGAAGAAGCTCTTCTTTGTTCAATATTGACAAAGCGTTTCCGTCTACACAAGTTATTTTTCTCTTATTCTTCATTTTCCTTAATCTGCATGTTTCTAAAAGTGATGTTACTTACGTAGCCAATATGAACATTTCATCTTTCTCTGTAAAAGAAGCTTGCTCTAATGCCATTTAAGAAAAAAACAAAAACGTTTCAATTTGAAATATATTTGTTTATTTTTCTTGCAAAAAACCTAATTATATTTCGTACAGGCTTAACTTGCTGGAAAAAAATGTCATCAACCTCAACTGGAACTTTTCTTCCTGTCTCTCGCCATACAAACAAGGAGTATTTCACTCCTGGAAGTTCAATTCTCACTGATGTTGATTTTTCGGCTGATGGAGAAGTTTCTTGTTGGGAAGATTACGTAATGCTTGTTTTAACTTCATGTTGTAAGCTTAGAGTTGGATAAAAAGCGATCAGAGGCCGATCAAATTAAAAGTCGTAAACTTTTTATTTTTTATCTTTAATTATATTTCTGATTCATAAGAAAATGTCAAGGCGTTGCACTTGGGACAACTGTCAAGTGTTTAGCCGATCTACTTTTGGAGATGTCTGGTTAAAATTCTTTTGATTCCTTTTTTTTCTTTTTAAAAATATGACTGAAATTTGGAGCTGCTTGCTAAGATCGCCAAGCAGAGAAAAATGCCAAAAAGTGTCTTTCTCAAGGACACAAGAGAATAACAATCAAGAGTAACGCCAATGTCGACCTCGTTCCTCATTAAAAGGCAAACCTACCTACTCGGTGGTTCCAACAAAGAATTTAGTTTTTTCTGACGAAATAGTTTTAAAACGAAATTGCCAGCCTCAACAATTTGGTGGTTAAAATAGCAAACCAATAATAATATAAAAGCAAATAAAAAATCTTTTGTGTCATTTGGACATTTCAAGCCTTGCACAACAAATTATCACCGTCAAAGAAATCTATAAACCAAAAAAGCAAGGTAAGATGAAAATAAACGGATGTGTTTTGTAGGAAAAATCTTGTGCTAGAACAGGCCGAAAAAAATTGGAAAAAACGATCGATCAAAACCTGAAAAAAATTGAACACCGGTTACTTTCAATCAAAGCTAAAGAAAACAATAAGACAAGAAAACAATCATTTTTTCAGTCGAAATCAACTGTACCGTCCAGAAATAAAAAGCGATTTGACAAGAAATACGATTCAAAGCGCCATCAAAATATTCCCCGAGAAGCCATTAAAACTTCAAGCAGCTTTGCAAACACAGTTGAAAATAAATTCAATTGTTCACAGTCAATTACTTTCCGGAGAAATAAACAAGATTCTGCATCATGCGAATGTGTTCAAGCTGCACTTAAAAACCAAGGTTTTAACGAAAAAGATGCGACATCGTTCGTTCCTCATAATGGCAACTTTTATTGCGTAAAAATCGTTTATTTATTCCCCCCATCCCACCAATGTTTGATAAGAGGAAATCGAGTTTCTGGTCCATCTAATTTTTCTTCCAGCAACATCACCGTAAGAAACTATTCAAAGCAAAAAAATATACGAAGAAAGGACGGGAAACAGAAAACGGCTATAGAAAATAATTATAAACTTTTACCCAACACAAGCCAATCTTATTTAGTTAAATCAAAAAAATTAACACAAGAAGGGAATTTACCTAGTTTAAGACATCTGCAACAAGTAAAGCAAATTGACACCCATGAAAAGTCTCACAAGCAGATTGATCCGTATTTAAGTCAAAACTGCTTCGAAAATAATGATCAACATTCTTATTTTACCAGTCAACTCTTGCTAAATGAAGATTCCTTTGAAAGGAACCGACGACTACAGACCAACTTTGCTCCCAAAAATCAAGAAACTGATCAAAGAAGTGTAGACGAATCGAAAACTTGCCCTTCTCTTTTTAGACGATTTTTATCAAATTTTAAAAACTCAATGAGTTTTACACAGGAAAGCAACTCTTTGTCCTCAGGCAGCAACATCAACTTGTTGGATAACTTATTTTGTTGGACTTGCTTAGAAATGACTGGTGATGACGATTCATTGAGTTCGGTCGATTCAGGTAGTTAAATGCTTAATTTTACGACCGAAATTTTTTTAATTTTGTGAATACAGTTTATTTAACATTGATGAACAACTAGTAAACGATAGATAAGAAAAAAGAAATTGCAAAATTTGCAAAACAATCATTGTTTTTTAATTTTAAGGGTTTTACAATTTGCGCCAGAAAAGGGATATGCCAGGCTAATTATTTTATTACTATTAATAATTTTTTATTACTAAAAAGCTTTTTTAGAAAGCGGAAGTGACGATAACGGGGACCCCAATGATGGAGACGGAGATGTTGAAGGAGATGTTGACGATTTTAATAACCAGGAAGATATAGAAGCAATAGAATATTCGAGCGGAGGAGGAGATGGCAGCGAAAATTCCTCCCAAAACGACGAAAATGAGTTAGTGTTTTTCTCAAAGGTTTTGACTTGTTAGAAAAATCTAGAAAATGATTTATTTTTCCCTTCTTTTCTAATTTAGTTTTAGCATTTCAACTTTGAAAGGGTAACAGAGTTGCTTGTACTCTCTTTAATCCCTGCAAAACTTTTTACTTTTCTTAGCTTATTAAGATCAAGTTACAGTAACCATTACACCCTGGTTAGTCAACCTTTTGCTTACGTCACGACGACGAGGCAACGCATATATATATTGGCGAAGAAAACCTCATACTGTGCAAATAAGAAACAATATAGTAGACTGCGAGAGTTTTTTCAACCAGTAGATATTTGCTTTTAGAAATAAAATTAAAATCACAACTTGATCAAGATTCAAACAAAAAACCCACAGCATAAGTTAAAATATTATCTGTGCTCATGGTCGGTTGAGAATAATGAGACAAACGTTGAGGTTTATTGTGATAAACGACTCAGTTGTTGTGCTGTGAATCAAAAGCATAAGTAGAGAATATAATACGATGGTGACGAATTTAGTTCATATATTTTAAAAAATAAAAATTTAATTGATGTGAAACTGTTAATTGTAGGTATGATTAAGTGCTCAAAGCAAAAACTTAGTCTACATTTTATCAACTGCAATTTTGTTTATTCTTCCTGCCTTCTATCTTTCGGATTTTTGCAACTAACCTAAAGTTTTTTTCGGAACCACTTTTGCAGTACTTGGTGGCAAGATGATATTGCCAATCACGAATCAAACAACTGCAACGCCATTTATGACTTTGATGATTGCGAAGACGATGAAATCGAACTTGCTCGAAAGGCAGGGTTTGGCTTTCTTGATGACAACTATTCGGATCGCTTGGACATAGAGAGCGACAATGACCGGCGAGGTATAACATCGGGCTATTTGATGACAATTAATCGGTAGAAAACGTTAAACATGTAGTTCTATTGCGATAAAGGTTTTGTTGCACGATGATAATCATGTTATGGGATGATAATCGAGCGTGTCGATTTCTGCGAAACTTTGGGAGAATCGAACTTGGCTTATTAAAAATTCGTAAAAAGTCCCAATATAAGAACATAAATCTAAGTTTAATTCAAGCAGGATGAAAAAAGCTTCAGAAGCAGCCGAAGAAGTATTGATCAAAACAATTCTTTCTATGAGCTCAGTTGAACGACAACTGCTATTCGTATTTGTTGCAGCTTTATCTTTTCAGATCACCACACTGAGTGTTGAGTTTGGCACAATCACGGTATGCAATAGTTTTGTTTTAGACCAGTTTCACCGAATACCATTCAGAGCCGGATTCGATAGGCACGGATTGGTTTGTCCAGCCTGTCAAATTTTATTGCAAATAGGCTAAAATAGAAAAGTATGACCAGGAAACATGGAACACCGAACAACAACTGACGGTATCTTTATTTTTTTTCTTCACTCGAAGTTTTAGAAATATAGTTTTGGGCTGCCTTGAAATGTTTATCTCGCTTATAGGGTACATTGAGTGTTTCTGTGAAGCATTTTTCCAAAATTTGGTACTTCGATTCAAACTTGTTTGAGAGAATAATTTACAATTTTACATTAAGGTTTTTAGTTATGTCATAACTGCGGCACTACTTTTTATTTATCGAAATCACAGGTTATCGTACAAAATTTGGTTTAACCGTCTAAGTTTCTATGATTAAGCCTTTTTCTCTTATGCTGAATTAGTTTTATTTAAAATTTAAAGACAGCTGCAAAAGCTATAGCGCAGTTTTGAGGTAATAAACTCCATTGCGGAAAATTCTACCAGGAAAAATTTACCAAAACACAATAACGGAGGAAATTCAAGCTACTTACTTAATAAAATTTTCGCCAAAAATTTACTGTTCTAAAACATTTTAATCTTAACCCTGACTCTAATCTATATTCTAATTCTAACTGTAGCCATGTGGTAAAAGTTACCAAAGCGAAATATAATCCATACTCTAACACTAAGCCTACGGTGAATTTATCGTGGTGGAATTTACCAGTTACTTTGATGCCATATGCCCCCATCATAAAGTTTCTATAAACTGTCGTTTGATGAACTGTCGTGTCTCGCATAATTACAGCGTTTTGTCTCTTTCTGGAAAAACGTAGAGGGCGATTACAGTGATTCTAAATAAAGATAAAAGAAAAATTGCTCAAGTCTTAACTCTTACAAACGTGCATAAAATCAAGATAAGTTTGAAACTTAAAAATATGTTGTTGTGAAATGACTGTATTAAAAAGTTAAAATCGATTTCGATCAAAAAATCATTATCAGTTAACAATTCTATCAATTCTTATTCAAATAGTAGAAACAAAACTCTTGCAAATGTATTGTCTTTTAAAATACTTGTGTTGAAATGTAGCTAAAATTAAAAGTTTGTAAAAATTCCTGTCAATAAATAAAACAAGCAAAAAAATTTATTGACTTTCAAAGACATTACAAATCTCACTCAGATTTTTCTCTTAAAGAGGTCATACATTAGACATTAATTGATTATTGACCTCTCATCTAACGTCTTGCTTCAAATTTCTTCACATATCACATAACATAATTTTAGTCTGAAAGCACAGATAATTTTAAGAAGTTTACAAAAAAATATTCAATGAGGGTCCATGGCACTAGTTTGGGGGTCCACAAGACAACTTAGTCAACTCAAAAGTAACCGCGTCTTTCAGCGAAAGAAAGTCATTGCGCATCTACACGTAGGTTTACCGTGATTTTTTCAAAAAACAAATTAAAAAATTTTTTGGTCTGTCAGAGCACTTGGTTTCACGGAAAACGCCCCGAATTGAAATGGAAAACCAAAAAAAGCCTCACCTTGGTTCGTAAAAGAATCAAAGTGTATTTTCATAACTCTTTTGATGCGATAACGTTTTCTTTTTTTTTGGTCTTCGACTGAATTTCTGAAACATTTTTGTAAATTCTAGCGTTCTGATATATTAAGACAAAAAAAAGGTCATCCGTTTGGAATGTTTTGTGTAGAGGGGTCTATCGAATGATTTTTAAAAAGAAATTCAGTAAAACAGTTACGAACCCCCGTTTCATTTATTGCACTGCAACAGCTTGAATCAATGTGCTCTGAATGAAATATGTTCTGGATGAAATAGATACTCGTAGATATGAAACCAAATTTTTTTCTCAAACGTATCGGTGTCCTGTACGTCCCGAAAATAAGCTGCAAAATTTTAAAGTAAAAATATTCAACCTAGAAAAGAATTCTCGCAAAATGTTTTAAGAATGCATATTTGGAATTAAAAAATTTTAATTGTCGTCGTCGTCGTTTGAAGGGCATCCACTCCAGGTCAAACACAAACAGGACTGGGGCCGAGGGTTTATCCTTGTACTACCCCAGACTGCTGCACTGCCTGAATCAGATGCTGTCAGTGATGTCATTAAGCCAGCATCGAGTTTCGTCATCCAAAACCGTCAGACCGCGTGCTCCATGTGGTGCCCGATGTATAAGGCACGCTGTTAGCACATAGTCTGCGGTTTGCTCAGAGGCGCCACACTCGCAATTCGGTGAAGGAGCGAGATTACATTTGTGCATGGACGAATGGAATCGCCCTACACCAGTCCGCAGGCGGTTGAGCTTAACCCAAGCTGCTCGGGGTAAGCCCATCCCAACAGGCCTGGCACCGGTCTCGGGCACAAAAGCACGGATCCTGGAATCATTTTCACAGTACTCCGTTTTCCATCTGTGATTTTTCCATTCAGAAGCGCAGATGCCAAGTCTGGCAAGATTGTCCAAGAGATTCCGCGCACCTGGCACAAACGGGCGTCTGGATCTTAGTCTCGCTTGGCGAGCATCTGAGGACCCACTTAAAAGACCATGCAAAATATGACCGGGGTCCAGAGATCCACGGTAAGCCAAGGAAAGTGTCGCTCCCATTCGGCGAAGCTCAGCTGGCTGGATGGCTGAGAGTATACGTAGGTAGGTGGTCCGTTGGAGTGGGACGCAGACATCCAGTAACCATGCGCAAGGCGTCGTTCAAGGTACTCTCAATGAAACGAGTGTGAGCACTGCGACACCAGACTGGCGCACAGTACTCAGCTGCTGAGTAGACTAGCGACAAGGTGGCTATGCGTAGTGTTTTAGCACCAGCACCCCATCTCGAACCCACGAGTCGCCTCAGCAGTGTGACGCGCGAAGATAGTTTTTTGCGCAATGCTACTAAATGGTGACGAAACGTGAGCGGTCTGTCCAATTTTACTACAAGGTATGTAGGGGTTGGACAGAACGGTAAAAGTCTACCGTTGTTGTAGACCTTTAACTCACGTTTGGCCTCTCGGTTATTTAAGTGAAAGGCTGCCGTCACCGTCTTAGTGTGACTGAGCTTCAACCTCCAAGTCTGGAGATACGCTGAGAGTGTAGACATGTCTTGGCTTAATGTCCCCTCCAAGTCCTTCCAGTTTCCAGAAGAGTGCAACAATGCTAAATCATCAGCATAAGCAAACTTTCTGGAAATCATGAAAGGAAGATCGTACGTATAGATGTTAAATAGGAGGGGAGTCAAGACTGATCCCTGAGGAACGCCGTTTTTAAGACGGCGTAGCCTGCTTTGCTTGCTGTCGCCGGTGGTAAGGGTGAAACTTCGATTTCGGACAAGCTCCATGATCATTCTGACCATGTGCTTATCCGGAAGTAGTCTCAGCAGCTTGCAGGTAAGGCCACGGTGCCAGACAGTGTCATAAGCAGTTGTCAGATCGATAAATACGGCACCGGCCTTCTTCTTAGCCTCGAAAGAATCCTCGATGTTCTGGGTTAGCAGAACAACTTTGTTTGCGGTTGACTTCCCGCGTCAAAACCCAGCCTGCTCTTTAGGGAGCAGTGGATTGATTAATGGTTCAACGCGGGCGTAGATAAGCCTCTCGAGGATCTTGTAGGGGACACAGAGCAGAGATATCGGTCGATAACTTTTTGGGTCCCCCACGGGCTTTTCTGGTTTTAGGATTGCGACTACAAGCGCTCTTCTCCAGATCTTGGGGATTTTGGAAGAAAGAAAGTCAACGAAAACAGGAAGAAAGAAAGTCACGTAACCAGGACTTCAAAGCAGCTCCAGCATGGAGTATAAGCTCGGGGCAGATGGAATCAGGTCCCGGAGCTTTACCTGGTTTTAAATGTTGAAGGGCAGCAGTAAATTCTCTCTGTGAAAAATTGTTAGAGATATTTACTGCGTCTGGTGTTGTGGCCCTTCAAAGGTTAGACACTTCTTGAAAGACAAGTCGAGATGACTTGTGGTCAACAGCCTCGTATTTCCCATTTCTAACCAGCTGAGATGCAATAGCATTGGCTGAAACGGGACAGTGACAAGGAGAGTGTCGTGACCTACCAGTAAGGTTGTTCAAAATACTCCACGTTTTTCGACTAGAGTGTGAGAAGTCAATGCTCCGAACTGCTTCGGACCATCAATCCCTCCGCTTTCTGTCTAGCTTGGCAAGCAGAGCTGTAGCAGCCAAACTTGAGTCGTTTCCCTGAGGAGACTGCAGAAAGGTTTTATAGAGGGACTCACACTCTGCATTCCAACACGGAATATAGTTATTTTGATAACCGCGTGGGATAGTCTTTTTGGCTGCTTTCTTAATGGTGTTACAGAAGTCCTAGTAAGCCGCATCCACATCAAGTGAATCAGGCGCCAACAAAGTCTTTGCGAATTTATTCGTCAAAGCAATGTAGTGACTCCATTTGGCCTTGCGGAAGTTCCATCGCTTAACAGGCATACTTGGCACTGCCGTAGCAAACCTTGGCGGTGTAATAAGCGAAGGTCGATGTTGTGACCTGGGGAATTTTTCAAGGACACGTCTATCCGGTAAGCAACTGTTTGGACCTACGCTAGCGAAAGCTAGGTCTGGATTGGTGCCAGTGTTCCAGCGGCCGGAATAAAAACTGGCAGCGTCCTTGGCATTATATAGGAGGCCAAGACAATTAATACTTGCCCAGCCAGCCAAGCACTCACCGTCCGGACTATTTTCATCATAACACCAGTCAGCATGACGACAGTTAAAATCGCCAGCGTACAGACAGGGGTGAGGAAATACTGGGAGATCCAGAGTTCGCAATCGCGTTGGCGGTGGTTTGTAGACGTTGACTATTTTATAGCCATCAACGTCCACACACAGCCACTCGATCTCCGATGTCGGTGGAGATTGGTCCAAAAGCGTGTATCTCAGTCGCTCGTGGACAAACGTGGCAAGGCCATGCTTCCTACTTAAAGAAGACCCAGCTAGTTGGTAGTTTGGCAGTAACAACTTCTCTGCATTAGTGCAGTGGGTCTCCTGCAGTAGGATGACGAGTGCCTCAGACTGCATAGCGAGGTGATGAAGAACATTCATCTTGCTTGCAGTGAGGCCTTCGATGTTCAGCTGAAGAATAGTGGGTCTTCGGAACTTGTAGGCAATGTGCCCTGAAAAGGGCAGTTTTATCCTAGCATTGCCCCGTCCTGAAAAGGACGTTTGCCGATTAGCAGACCCACACTGAAGATCGGAGTGGGTGGATACCCTTTTATTTTGGTAGGTTCGGTTTCGGTCTGTCATTTTTAGAATTAATGAACAGACTTACTAACGGCCCAGGCTGCGTGAAAGCACCTACCATTTGGGCCAAAAAAAAAAAGAAAAATTTAAAGACTTTACGTTTTACAACAATTTACCTTACTGTGTTAATTTTTTGGGTATTTTAGATTGGCTTTTTGAAGCTCTTAACTTTGAACGTCGTGAAAACGATTACGAAGTCGAAATTTTCCACTTAACTGAATCGAGAACAACTGAAGATTTGGATGCTTTTCTTCCATGATAATTGGTGTGGCTAATTGAAAATCGTATTTTTGAAGTTTAATTGTTATCTGACATTACTAGAAGTGTTCATAAAATTATACTTTTGCAATTTCAAAACTTTTTACTTTCTGCCAGGCATGATACAAAATTATCTGATTTTACTTAAGTTTTAAGTCCAATTACCCTTGCAGTGTACCAGTTAAAATTGAAGAACTTAGTTCTAAATGTACCTAAGTCACATAATGTCAATTGTGAGAAAATGAGGTTTAAAGTTTTCAAAAACCCTGGCAAATTAAAGTAATGATGGAAAAAACCTAAATGGTTTTTTTATTACATTGGTTATGTATCTCGTATCTCTCCCTATTTTAACAACTTTTAAGAATTTTATTTTGAAGTTATAAGGAATTAAAGCTTGTTTTTCAAATTGGACTTAGGTACTTTTATTGCAAATTTTGTTTTAAAAGCGCTTTTCTACTAAATTGACAATGTAGTTAGGCAGAAAAAGTTAACCCCATGTAGTAATAATGATAATATGCATTCTAATTTTTATAGAGTAACATATCAGAAAAGAATTTAGGATCTGGGCGAAATCAAAAAACCAAGTGATGAGAAGTTAATTTTCCGAAAATTTTCGTGCCCAAACCAAGAAAACATAAAAAAAAACTTTTTTATGATCTATTAACTAAAATCTAAATCAATATAATGCTATTAAGCACAAATTAAAAAAAAATGTTTTTGACTCAGATCTACTTAAATTTCAAAAATTTCTTGTCTATTTTCCGAAATCCTATTTCCAATACGTTAGATATATACTGAAGTTAACAGTACAGGTGGGCTATGTCGCTTAACCTTTTAAGGATCTTGGAACATGTGTATCACAATTAGCATGTATTTTTTACTTTTGCGATTATTTTAAAAAATCATTACAAAAAAGATAATCACATATATTAAATTTTTTGAACAAGTTATAAGCCTTTTGTTCCAATACAGAGTAATCAAAAAGTTCTGGTTACTTTACCTATTCCGAAAATCTTCTGGATATAACATATACGAACTAGGTTACTAAAAAATCTTAAAAGCTTTAAATGTATGCAAAGCTTTTAAGAATATTTAGTTTGCTAAAAATGATTTCGGAAACCGGGGAATAATTGATTGGCAAAGTATTTAGTTGAATAACCTCTTTAAAAAAAAGATTGCAAAGAAAAACTTGAATGGTAATATCAGGGCTGCCCCACCAAGGCAAAGACCTTTTTAATCAGATGCTCAATTGAACTTCAATTATTGGGGCGCTGCGCACCAAAAAACTTGACACGCAATTATTTTTTTGGGCCTGTAGAAATTTTTCGCTTTGTTTAGCAAAAAAAAAAACACGCAGAATCAAAGCGAAAACCTTTTTTTTGTTGGTCAAAATAAACCTGTAAAATTTAAGTAAAAACAAAAAAAATGTCTGCACAAACTGCCTGTGTTTCGGCGGCAACAATCACCTTTTTTTGTCTTCAGTTTAGTTACTTTACCCCGGGGGTGGCCAACGTGCGGCCCATTGGAGGGTTAGTGGTGGCGCATTGCAGTCGGGGAAAATATTTCAAATGAAAAACGTTTCGCAAGTTATATCTAGCTATATTAGACGACCTTTTTTTAGAGGACACTATAAATTTCGGACGAAAAATAGGAAAATCGGAGATCGATTCTGAGTGAAGACCTTTTTTTTTTTAGAAAATTTTATGACTTTGGGACGAAAAATAGGGAAATGAGAGATCGATTCTAAGTCGATGTTTTGAAATTTTGAAATCTTTCGTTTGTGCGGCGCATTGAACTGGACTTGAATGACATTGGCGCATGAGGTAGAAAAGATTGGCCACCCCTAATTTACCCACTGCCGCTCGCTATAAAGTTGCTGACTAAATGTTTTTCGCGATAGGTAAAAGGTTCAGCAGGTTTGATGATTTGAAAAGTAAAAAAAGCAGGCATTTCAAATTTTTCTAATCCAACTCATGTAGTCAAAAGGATGATAACGGTAATAACAGATGCTTTATCAGAAATATTTAATGAAATACCAAAATAAATAAATTTGTTAGAACTAAGCTCTAAGTCTAATACAACCCGAAGCTCTCTCCAAACCGTATTTACAATTCACAAAAAATTAAAATTTTTACAACTTTTAAAACAATATTTCTCAACGTTTTTAATCCCGCGGACCAAAAAACTGGGAATAACATTGGACCTTTAGAGTTCTTTTAATTTAATTAAAAAAAAAAAACACCTAAAATTAAACCAAAAAAAATAAGGTCTTCGTTAATGGACCAAGCACAGTCAGAGTGTAAAGACCTTTTCTTTTGTCTGCAACTAAATTTCTTCTTCCAACTGCGGTATGGAAGAGGAGAGTTGATTGAAAAAAAAAAACAGTTAAAATTAAAATGAAAACAAAAAAGGTTTTGCTGGCTTTGATCGCAACGACGCACGATGCACGACTTTTTATCGTAAAAGAAATGGTGGATGCTGGACGGTACAATGTATATATTAAAATGTTTTATGGCGTGTTGTTCATCAATTTTTACGATTTCATTGTACTGTAAATTTAGGCTCATTTAATTTGCATAAAAAACTTTATAAACAAGGTTTTTTTTATTGAAAAACAACCTTTTAAAGAATTAGTAGAAGTTTGAAGAATAAGGGGGATGTTTTTGCAAAGGTTTCAGAAGACAAATTTAAAGAACAAGCGAGGTAAAACGATGTTGAGTGAATCAAATCTTCGGCGCTTATAATTTCCATGTATTCCATTCATAACGTTTATTGAGTAGAGTTGATGTCATAATTTGACTATCACTGAAGCAGTCAAACTAGTCGTGTTAGAAAAAAAGCAAGTGCTCTCTAACAATTTGGCAAACGTCAATGTTCAAAGGAATTGCTCTTCCTGTTTTGAAAACTAATATAAAGTTCTAAAACACTTATTTAATTGTGGACAAAAGCTTTTACAACGCCGTTATTTTTATCCGTTCTTGTGGAATAATTTTCCAGTTTGACATTTTTATTAAATTTTTAAATTGAAGTCATGCAGTCAATCGTAAAAAAAGAAAATTTGTCCGCTGTTATGAAACGAAACAAAGATTCTAGATGAATTTCCAAAGTTCCATATTGATTTTATTTTGTTTATTTTTCTGTGTCCAAACCTCATAACTTGTGAATAACTAAAAATCTTTTGGTTACCACATCTTTTCTAAAACCCTGATAGACGTAACCAATCACAATCTTGAATACTTTCAGCCACTTATAAGATAAAAAGCGAATTCATATGATTTGAAAATCCACAAAATTTTTCACCTAAAAACTGAAATATTTGCAAACTTAACTTTAAAATCTTGACTTTGGACAGTTTTAATAAAGTGATTATTCAAGGACATTAACATCATCACATCAAGAGTTTTTTCTGTTCACGCACGACAACGGCGGAGGCGTCAAGCGATCACTCAGACCTGCCATCGGAGATGCCAAGGTGATGCTGCCCGGTTGAAAATGTTTCCAAGATCATATAATTGTGATATAAAGCCGCTTCATAAGATTGTCCAGTAGAGGTAAGAAACGGAAAGCGCCTTTTTTTAAGAACAAGACACCGTTTTCATCATCATCAAAACAGCGCGCGTTCTATTAATAATAATAATAATAATAATAATAATAATAATAATAATAATAATAATAATAATAATAATAATAATAATAATAATAATAATAATAATAATAGTGATGTATTTATATACCGCTCTATACTTAAAATAAGTCTTATAGTCTCAGAGCGGTTGAGCATAATAATAATAAACATCACAACTACAACAACAAAAACAACAGGAAAAAAAGATTAATACAAGATAATGATTATGATTAATACAAGCAAAAATGATTAATACAAAATGATTAGTACAAGCAAATAATTTAATGATTAATACAAACAAATGATTAAATGATTCATACAAGCAAATGATTAAATGATTCATACAAGCAAATGATTAAATGAGTAATACAAGCATCTTAACTACAACAAGAAAAAGAACAGAAAAAGAAAAATAGTAAAGCCTAGATTAGCTGTAGATTTAAATGCACTTATTCAATATAAAGACTAAAATTAAAGATCAATTATTCAGACAAGTTAGACTTACAAAACAGGAATAAAATTTATATAGTATGAAATGACAGGACGCAATTTGCTAATTTAAAAAGAAAAAGCTATCATCTAGCTAAGTAATTGCGAGTGAAATTTTGATTAACCTACTTAAGGTCTCTAAAAGCTTCATTAAAGAAATAAGTTTTTAACTCCTTTTTAAAAACATTTGTTTGGTTGCAAGATCTTAAAGATTTTGGCAAAGAATTCGATATTAAACACATTTGATGAGAAATTGTTTTTGAAATATAATGCCTTGTGTTAATAATCCAATTATCTTTGCCTGATCTAAGATTTTCCTTCAAAGGCTTAAACACAATAACGAGATTTGTTAAATACTTTGGCGATAAATTATTCAGTATTTTATGTACTGTTAGACACAATTTGTACTTAATACGATATTTAATAGGCAATATGTGAGAATTAAAATAATATGAAAGCAGATTATGATTAAAAATCGAAATATTAAAAATAAATCTTATGCAAGCATTTAATAGTCTTTCCAATCTACGCAGTAAATAATGGGGTAAACAGGCATAAAGGCTATTGCAGTAGTCAATACGAGAAATGGTAAAAGTTTTCACCAACATAATTTTATGATGATAAGATAGGAATGATCGCAGATTGCGGAGTTTATTGTGTTGTAAAATAGCAAATTCTACGGGTCTCAGTTATCATATGGTCCAGAGATAAAGGTTGATCCAATACTCAGGGGCGCCGGAGTTTTTTTCCAGGGGGGCAAATTTCAAAAAAAGGGCGCTTTTTGTTTAAAAGGCACTCCAACAAAAGTCGATTATAGCAACCATGTCGCAATCAAATTAGCGTATTCTCTAAAAAAAAGGTCTTCACTTGTAGTCGATCTCCAATTTTTCTGTTTTCACCCCAAAATCATAGTGTTCTCTAAAAAAAAAAAGGTCTTCCCTTGTAGTCGATCTCCAATTTTCCTGTTTTTGCCCCAAAATCATAGTGTTCTCTAAAAAAAAAAGGTCTTCACTTGTAATCGATTTCTGATTTTCCTATTTCGTCCCAAAATCAAAGGTCTTCACTCAAAATCGTTCTTTCACTCTAAAACAGACATCTGCCTCATTCGCCTCACCTAAAATCCATCACTACCTAAAACTTACGATTTTCGCGACTTTCATTACTGTACCATGATTTACGGATGTCTTTAGTTTTAGAAACATCGTTGCATTTGATGGTGATCGAGATTATATAGGTTAAATGTAGAGCAGATCTAAAAATATTTCTGTAAGACAAATTTCAAAAGGTACAATCTGCCCCCTGTGCCCCCGTGTTTTCAGAATATTAAAAGGCGGGGGGACAATTGCCCCTCTTCCCCCCGCCCCTTCCAATACTACACTTAACAATTTTGCTTTGGGTAATAAATCGGTATCTATATTTAGTGAGTTTTTTAGATTAAGAATATATGGTTGATAAGTGTCTAGTAATCGTTTTTTTCCACAGAAAAGAAGTCGTGTTTTGTTTACATTAAGCTTTAGAAAATTTTAGACATCCATAAATTGATTTTTGCAAACAGTTTTTTAACTTTTCCACAACAGTATAAAATTCTAGTTTGGGATTCAAGCCGATATACAAAGTTGTATCATCTGCATAAGAATGAATTGAATGAATACTTGTAATTCCACTATACCACTATTCAGTCCATTCCACCACTAACGGCACAAATGCAGAAGTCGAATAAAGACTTTTGGGCTTATAGCCGTACAAGCCAGTGGGAGCAGGTGGGACAGTTGCTCCCAAGACACAAAAAATTTGAGCAAAATCAGAATTTTTTGGGCACTGACAATGAACTATTAGAAAAGAATAAAGTTGCATTTATTTAAAATTTAAAACAACCCAAACCAGTCAGCAAAAACAACTAAGATTTAATGTGAAGAATTTTTTTTGTTTCAACTAGTTTTTTAAATGTAAGCTAAATGGAGCAATGTCACCCAGATTCAATGTGAAGACCTTTTTTTTGGTCTTCAGAGCAGAACCAATTTTTTTGTCTAATTTTTAACTACAAAATCAGGTGCAGACAAAATAAAGATCTTCACATTAAATTTATGTGATATTTCAACATCTCCGTGAAATGCTTCAAGCTCATGACTAGGGAAATCGTCGAAAATGTATGCCCTCTAAAATTTTTTGGGCTGGTACGGTTATATATAGGGCTTATAGTCTTTCAATTTACTCGAAAAGGCTGTCTACGGTGATCATCAACAAAATCATTCAAAACTATTTAGATTTTCAACGAAATAACTTTAATTTTTTTTTATAACAACGCAAAGGTTAGCGTTTACTTTATATTGCTTTTTACCACAGCTGAGATAAACAAAAGGCTATAGTGCAAAAGTGGTGGAACATTTCATATGGGCAAATCTTGTTTTTCGAAATATAAAACTTTTCTATTATTTTCTTTCTCGCTTTTTTACATGTAAATCAAATTGTTTTGTAGAATTTTTTTTTACATACTCGTATGTTGCTTTTGTTTGAGAAAACTGATTGAAAGCAATATTAACACTTATTGTTATATAACTGATTATTGTAAAGACATAAACCAAAAAATAAAATCAATAAATAATAGCAGAGTACAACAGGATAAAAAACTTTTTCTTCTCTTGTTTAATTTCTCTTTTTGGCCTCTCAATTAACGTTTTCTTTAAAAATAATTAAAATTCTACAAAATCTTTTAAAGCTGGCTTAATTTGTGAAAAACTGAAGATAGCTTGTTGATTTTTATTTGCCTTCGCCTTTCTTAACCCAGAAATTATCTCTTTTAATAGTGCTAACCGAATTTTCTTCGGAAGAAATATTTTTACCCGTTAACAATACTTCCATGCTAACATTGTTAAAATATTCAACCTCTTTTAATGAAATAATTTGGGTACTGTCATGACAGGCTGAATCTCTAGCGGGCGAGATCGGAGCACATACAAAAAAAAAACTACCTAACTTTGTTTGTCCGGGTTTGCTTACTGCTTGTGCTAGTTCCTTTTTCATTTAATTTTTTTTTTGATTTTCTACACAAAAATTGAATAAACGGTGTTAAGAATTTCAAATTATTTGCCTAAAATGAGGCTTTAATTAAGCTTAAAAACTCGACTCTGAAAATAAATATAAATAAACACGTTACAAACTACAACACAAACAAATGTCAAATGTAATTACCGTAAAACTTCTATTTGAGCGCCACCTCTATTTGAACACCACCTCTAATAGAACGCCACTATAGGGAAAGGGTTGAAAAATAGAACGCCACCTCCAATTAAACGCCACCTTGATAAATTCTTCTATTTTGGCAATAGTTACGGCTCAAATTACCTTTCTAGGTGTAAGAAGGGAAGAACGGATTGTCGAATTGCACGTTAGACGCTGGGAAGTCCCTGTAGTTTCTTAAATGGACTAATGGCGGTGGCCTGAACGCCAACTACACTATCGGTGGTGACGCTATTCGAATAAGTGGTAAAATCAACACAGACTGCGCCTGACCCTCTTGTTGAAGCACACGCACGCTCGTACGAACGATTTGACACGATACAACACGATTACAATCGAATGAATAAATGAATGCAATTGTATAAATGTGTTAGATGTTTTTTCTTTTCATTCATAAAATTTATCTTTTCGAAATTCTGACCAGCTAGTCGAAAAATAGAGCGCCACCCTCTAATTGAACGTCACCTCTAATAGAACACCACTAGGGGGGAAGGGTTGAAAAATAGAGCGCCATGGCTGCGAAATAGAGGTTTTACGGTAACCAAATTCAAACGAAGAACAAAAAAACCTAAATTGAAAGAGAGAGGATTATGCTTTAAGCTCGTAAGCGCGGCGTGTTGATTACTACAGACACATTGCAAGCTAAATTATACATCATTTTCACCCTCTAAAAGAAAAACAGTAATTATATGCAAACAAATTAAATATATGGAACAACACCAATTAAGTTTATCCACAGGTTTCCTAGTCCCAGTCGATAGACGAAAACTGCGATTGTTTCCAGCAGAATTACTTTGAGAGCTGATAGAATCATCTATTGATTTGTCGTTTTGATCTTTATCGCCTATTGAATCTTCGTCAAGAACATAAGCATAGTTTGGATTTACTTCTAACAATTCCGCTTCATCGACCAAAGGTTCATGTTTATTGCGAACATGACGCTTGATATATACAGGACCAGGTCCTAATCAGGAAGGAATTTGTTTTCCGTTCGAAAATCGTCTATCGTGATTGAACATTCTCTCCTGAGGGGTACAGCTTGCAGCTGTGCAAAACAGTGACCGGATGGCATATAGGGCATCGGAGAGAACTTCTTCCCAACAAGCGACCGGAAGATTTCTACTTTTCAATGAGGAAAAAAAGGTTTTTCAAATTGTTCCGATAAATCTCTCACGCTGGATATCAGCGATATAGTCGAGACCCCATGATTCGAAACCGAGACCGAGACCGAGACCGTAAAATTTTTTCGAGAACAAGACCGAGATGGAGACCGGAAAATTTCGAGACCTAAGGTTCGAGACCGGGACGAGAATCTAACGAGATCAAGACGGAGGTCGAGACAAGAATATTTTTCGTAAAAAAATTTACCTAATTTTTCTTAAGGGAAACCTAAATTTAGGCATGTCACGTGACTCAAAGTGAGCAGAAAAACAAACTCGGCAAATTTTTTTTGGCTAAACTTCCTGAAAAACCCTTTGATGTTTCTTGTTTACGTCACAATACCCCCAGCAAATGTGCAAGTCCTTTATATACGGCTGTGCGTTGCTTTGAAATCAGAATTTTTAATCAGCAAAAAACATCTAAAGCCCCGTAACGAACAGAATAGAGATAATTTGTTTAATGTAATAAATTACATTTTAGCTAATCAGGTCACAATTATGAAAAAACTTTATACTATAGAGCAGGGTTTCCCAAATTGTGTGCCGTGAAAAGGATTAAAGTGTGCCACGAAATTTTCGTGTTTTTGACAGAAAGCCATAGAATCAATGATGGATCCGCGAATGAGCAGTTGCCTCGGCCCCCCTTGAAAATACCGCATATAGCTTCATTTTGCTGTATATGTTTTTTTAGAGATCACCATAATTTTGGGGAAAAAATATGACATCCATTTTGGCGAAATATGAAATCAAATCGAAGTGAAGACCTTTTTTTTTTGTTTCTTTTAGAGATCACAATGATTTTGGTAGAAAAATAGCGAAATATGAGATAAAATCGAAATGAATATAATTTCTGTATGTAAACTTTATTAAGTAGGCTTTGCTTTCATGAAGTAAGTGTGCCGCAGGTAAATTCAGAATTTATTAGTGTGCCGTAGTAGTAAGATGGTAAACGAAAAGGTATTTGGCCCAAAACGCCTCAAGGTCCAGCACTTTAAATTTGTCCTTGGCTGCTGAGTTAAATTCTAACTCGAGAAACTGTTCTTGTGCTTCATCAAAAATGTTGCCTATTTCGCACTGTAATATGCTTCTTGCTTCTCATCTATAAGAGAATTTTATTTGATTAATTTTTTTAAAAATCAGATAAATGAGTTTTTATTTGTGCTTTAATTAGGACATGTTAACGATCGCGCCCCCTTGAAAATTTACGTACGTCCCCCAGGGGAGGCGTGCCTCCCCGGTTAAGAACCACTGAACTAAACCATTTATTGGCTATGTTTACTCAAAAATTTTACGAGGCAATAAAAAGCTTTCAATTTCATTTCGCAAGGGGAATTGTTTATGGTGAAGAAAGCAGTAAATTATCATAACCATATCAAATAGCAAAAATATTAAAAAATGTCCGGTCTCGAGATCAATTTAAAAGTACGAGACCAAGACCAGGTCATTACGAGACCAAGACCGAGACCGCCAGCAAAAGACCGAGACCGGGACCGAGACCCTGAAAATTGGTCTCGAGACCTTCATCACTGCTGGATATTTTCTTGAAGGCTATAGCTGGTCATGCGACTGGTGGCCACGCTATGAGAGAGCAACCGTAACTTCAATTCAGTTGATTGGAAAGACGACCAACGATCTGTATGAATATAAAAACACATCCAAAAAAAGGAAAAATAAATTATTTAAACATTTAATTACAGTTTTAGGACTCATAGCAGCGCAAGCATAAGCAAATGAAAATCTAAAAAATTCATCAACAATAGTAACAATATATTTGTTGTTTGATTTACTGGGCTAAACTTTTTAAAAATCTATATTCAGTCGTTCAAAAACTTGAATGACTTCAATGAGTTTCGCCCCTTTGCATTTCTGGAATTGCGGCTTGATGCCGCAGCAATCTTCATATAGTTGATTTAACGTATTTCATCTATAGCAGTGATGGCGAACCTATGGCACGCGTGCCAAAGTTGGCACGCGAGATCATAAATACTGGCACGCGACGCATTCCAAAAAAACGGCGCAAAATGTTTTTTATTATAAACTTACGGCCAACTTTAAACCTATCGTTATTCAAAACCAGCTTCGATTAAAGCCCTTGTGGAATTATATGATATACGGTTATTATCTCACTCGTTTTATTAAATATTTCCACGGATCAGTTGTTCTTGAAAAGATGCCAAGTGAAAAGCAGTTACAATCATATAATGAATCCATTATTACGTATGGACCTGCCAATGATGACACAGTGCCATTTTACCAAGACAATTATAGTTTTTACAGTACAGTGCTCAGGTCGTGTATCACTGTAGCAGTCCTCTAGCCAAGCGGTTTTTAACTTGAAACAGAGTCGTATTTAATTATATCTGTTAGTTAGCCTAGCATAGTTTAGCTTAACTTATTTAACAGTTAAACAGCTTGAATGTATACTAAAGGCAATACAACTGCTCTGAACATTTTGTTCAGCTACAGCTAGTTCCTGAAAATGTAAGAAGTAGGCGAAAGCTCGAACAAAATATTCAGATCAGTTATATATTGGCTTTGAATTTATATTTAGACTGTTTAAAACCGTCAGTTATGTGCCTAAACTAAACATAGCTTTTTGTTTATTTTTAATTATAGTGGATATTTTTTGCAAGTTGTACCCTGAAATGAATGCAACAAAGAAGGTGAAGCTTATTGAGAGTGGGCGATTATTTCGAGAAGAGTGGACGAAATTATTTGGAGCCATTGAACGCAACGGAAAAGCGTTGTGTACTTTGTGTGGCGATAGTGTTGTTTGTCGTACTTCAAGCGTCAAACGGCATTTCGAAACCAACCACAAAAATATTGCTGAAATGAAAGAAACGGAAAAACAGGAGTATTTTGCAAACGAACTGAAAAAATATCATTCTCAGCGTAATAATTTTATGAACTTCATTTCCAAACCCAATCATTTGATGTATGCCAGCTTTCAATTTTCGTTATGTATCGCTAAACATGGTAAATCTCTTTCTGATGGGGATTTCGTTAAATCAGCTATGTTAGCTAGAAGTGATTCTCTTTTTCACGACTTTTCAAATAGACATGAAATTTTGCAACGCATCTCCGAGCTGCCACTTAGCAGAAATACTGTGAAGGATCGAGTCTTAAGAATGGCACAGGATGTGAGTTTACAACTCACTATCACAACTTGTGCATCCGAATCATCGCAATATAAGGCATGAATTACGTATATTGCGATGATTCGGATGCACAACCACTTATTTCGAAGGCTGTCTTCATTGAACTGATGAAAAGTGCCACATCTGGAGTAGAGTTTAGCTTTAACGACATCATGTACAAGCAAACTGATGGGGTTGCAATGGGTTCACCACTAGGCCCAGCCTTAGCTAACATCTTTGTTGGGTATTACGAAGAAAAACTTTTTTCTCAAAACTCAAAACCTTCCACATATTTTAGGTACGTTGACGATACATTTGCTATGTTTCGCAATGAAGAAGAGTCGGATAACTTTTTCAAACAACTAAACTGTCTCCATCCTTCTCTCAAATTTACCTTTGAGAAAGAGAAAAATAATTGTTTACCTTTTCTCGACGTTAACGTGGAACGAACAGCTACCGGTTTTGAAACAAGTGTGTATAGAAAACCTACCTTTACTGGACAGTACTTACGTTGGGAATCTTTCAGTCCCACTAAACAAAAAACAAATCTTATATCAACTTTGGTACACCGGGCACTAATGATATGCACGAAATCTAAACTAAACGAAGAAATTAAGCATATCAAGAACATTCTATTGGACAATGGTTATCCTGAATCTATTATTGACTGCAACATTTCCAAGAAAATTGCTCAGTTTTCTATGCCCAAACGATTTGGTCCTGAGAAGTGTCCCGTATATTTGAGAGTTCCTTGGATAGGGAAAGCTTCCATTGGTCTTGATAAAAACGTCAAAACGGCTGTTGAAAGCTGCTATGGCTCCGTTACCACCAGAGTTGTATTTACATCGAAACGCATGTTGCCTGTAGCCCGCAAAGATGTTTTACCTACCACGCTGAAAAGCTCCGTTGTTTATGAATATTCGTGCCACTGTGACAGTAGGTACGTAGGACGAACATCACAGCGACTACAAGATAGAATCAAGCAGCATGTTCCTAAATGGCTACAACAGCAAGCGAAGCGCCCTACACGATCTCAACCTGGCAGATCCTGTAAGCTAAAACGTAACAATCCAGATTGTGACTCTGCCATAGGACAACATTTGCTTGACAACGAGCAATGTGCTGCAAACTATAACGACAAACGTTTTAAAATTCTTGCTGTGGCACGCAACTCGTTCCATCTGTGTCTACTCGAGGCAACTTTTATCAAAACCAAACATCCGGTTTTATGTAAGCAAAAGGAATTTGTTTACACATTGAAACTTTTCAAATAACCTAAGTTGCGAGTAACAGTGTTTCTCCTGGGTAATTGCACATAGTGCATTTCTCCTTTTCGAGAACATCCTGTATTGCACCACACTGTGCAATTGTGCCTTTCTCCTTTCCGAGACTGCAGCACCTTTCTCCCAACTGTTGAGACTATAAATACCTTGATTTTCTCTGGTTCGTCCCATTTTGACGCGATTGCCACTGATGAGAGCGTCACGAAAAGCTTATGGCTCCGAAAAAATCGACTTTGTTTAAAGCGATATTAAAATTCTGTACCACAAAGAAGCTCTAAACTTAAATATTTTTCAAATCTTAAAACGCATTTGGAAGACTCTAACTCGACAGTATTTTCGGACGGATCTTCAAGCAAACAAGAAATATTTAAAGAATTTTCAAGCATAATATTAACAACAAAAGAAAATTTCAGTAAACGATTTTCGCAGTTTCGAAAGATGGAAAAAACTCTGTATTTTCTAACCTTTCCAGATAAAACTAACTTTGAAGATCTTGATCTTTCCTGTTTACAATGGCTGGGCTTGGAAAATCTAGAAATGGAGCTTTTAGAATTTAAAGAAAATTATTTGTGGACCTGTAAATTCTGTGACCTGCGTGAAAGACTGAAGAAAATAGAGTGTGAGGGAATGATGAATGAAAACGCCACTAGTAACTCTGAAAATGAAATTCTGAAAGTATAGAATTCTCTGCCGATCAGTTTCAAATCTATGAAATCGCTTGGAATAGCTCTTCTTACGTTGTTTGGGTCATCATATTCTTGTGAGCAGCTGTTTTCGACTATGAACTTTATTAAATCCGAGAGAAGAAATAGACTTAGAGATGACATGAGTACTGTGTGTGTCACACTCAAATTCACAAAGTATGAGCCATCAATCAACAAGTTATCTGCAACTTTACAACAACAGAAATTGCATTGATTTCGTAAAATGCAGCTGCTAATAAAAAAGTGTTTTACAAGGTTTTTTTGCTTCGTAAAAACTTTATCATTCGAATCGTAAGACCAGCCTCCGGTGTCGTATAACACTTGGTCTTCCCGTAAAATTTGGTCCCCCCTTTGTTACGTATGAGTGGTTGTCATGGAAAAGTCCGGAGTAATATCAGCCGAAATGTTATTTTCTTGATTTCACAAGTTTAATGCATTTTAAGTGTTGCTTTGTTATATAAACTAAATCGTATAATTTTGCATTAGCCTACATTTTATATTTAGTTGGATTGCAGGTAGTTAAGATCGCTTAGGCCTACATAACATTACTTAGCAATTGTATCATGAGGGAAGACCAAATTTTGCGGGGGACAAAATTTTATACGACACCGGCTTGTACTCGTCTATTTTTATTTCGACGCAATACCACGGACGACAAAGCAGTCAAGCAGGCGACTGATGATGAGTGCAGTTGTAGCTCGAAAGGTTCGGTAATGTTTGTGAACACTGCGGGCGTTTTAGGTTTGTTTTTTTATTCAAGCAATGGCGGCAAAGTAAACTAACATTTAAGATAAATTTATTGCTGTCGGGCGCTAATTTTTTGCTATTAAGGAGCTCATTACGACATCACCTGGTGATACACGAGAAAAAAGAAATTAAGGCTAGTTAAACAGGAATTCGCTCAGGCAGTGGGAACGTGATCAAAGCGGTACCTACAAAATATGCAGGTGCACTTGGTGCATTATTACAAGTGCACAGTCTGTATATTTTGTAGCCCGGAACAAAGCGATAGTAGGCCTATAGTCGTGCGTTGGCTACGCGTGATCTATTTATCACAAGTTTTGGCCGCGGTAGTTTGTGTCTAATCTAAACGTTTTGTTTATTGAAAACTGATGTTTATGAAACGGCTGGCACGCCGGGACAGAGAAATTCATTTCGGGCTGCAAATGTGGCACGCGGCCTCGAAAAGGTTCGCCATCACTGATCTATAGAATAAGGCAAGTTTTTGTACGCTCAAAGTAAGCCAACCGAGTTATGCTCGGATGACATGAAGAAACGTGCAATTCACGTGACCAATTCAATGAAATTTGACCACGAAAAGCTCTTGTCCATGCGTCAGGTGCAACATTATTTTTTTCTAAACGATGCGAAATAGTATAGCTAAACTCTGACAGCTCTAATCGTCAGCGAATAGTCTTTTCGTTTTTCATTTTACTTGCCTATTTTATGTTAAATATAAACGCGACACTTTCTTGATCTGCTAATTAAAATAAAATGTCTACCAACAAGGAAATGCCTCCACTTTCGTAATGTATCTACAATCGCATAAGCTTCTTTTTCAATTGCAAAATGGCGTTGTTCTGTTTGTAAGGGGTTCAATAACGAAAAGCTACAGCACGATCTTCTTGATTTAGAGTTGCAGCAATTGAGAATTCGGAAGCATCCGTCTCCACAGTTAGGGGCAACTTGTAATCTGTTGGTTGAAGGCTACTTGCAGCTAAAAGATGCTTTAATTGATCTATAGCTTCTAAGGCAACTTTTTCGAGAGGAAAGCATTAGTTTTCAAGTAAGGGTTGAATTTTCTCCAAATAGTTTGGTATCCAGCGCTCGTAGTAAGCAAAAAGTCTAATCATTCTTTGAGTTTTTTGTTAGTTTTCGGAATAGGCATATTAAACAAGGGTTGCACTTTCTCAGGGTCGGGCTTAATCAAATTGTGCTTAACGTGATATCCAAGTATCGAAATTTCTTTTTACGAAAACAACGTTTTGCTTTTGTTGATAGACATTTTAACAGCAGCAACAGCAGCTTTTAAAAACGCATTCAAGTTTTTGCCATGTTGTTCTTAATTAATTCCGGCAATGGTGATGTCATGAAGGTAATCGTCGCCATTGAAACAATCCATTTCTGGTTTGGAATGCTGTGTATAAGCGTTCTTGAGGATGAAGCTTAATCTGATGGTAAACAGATTTTGTGGAAAACACGCCATCCGCATAGTCCTCGAAGTCTATTGTGGAAAACACGCTGTAAGTAGCAAGTTCACTTACAATTGAAACGATCTGGGGCAAGCGATATGCTTCCAAGTATGCGTCCAAGTAAACCGGTTGATTGTTTTGTTGTATCCAGTCTATCATCATACTCTTTTGCCGTTATTTTCATTTTTTACAACTAATACTTGGGTTCTACAACAGGGTTGCGGAATCGGAAGGTTAAGATCCGACTCCGACTCCGACACTCTAATAAGGGCAAAGTATTTATCTTAAATTAGATTTAACTACGAAAAAATCATCCTTGCCAAGTGACAGTTGCACAAAATAAGTCAGGTTTTTCAAATATATAAAGAGATATTTATGTAAAAAAATTATGTATATGAGTGTATATACATATATAACTGCAAATTGCTAGTGCTCTTCAGAAGAGTACTCAATGACTTCAATAGTCAAAGCGATTATTCCTGATTATCGAAACACAAATATTAAAAAAATCATTTTATTAAAATAGTCCCAACAGACTGTTTCACCTGTAAGGCTCATCAAAGGATACAGGTGAAATAATTTTTTACGCTTCGCATGAAAACTCGTATCTTAGAAAAATAACGCTACCAAAAGTTTGGGTTTGAACGATTATTTTACTAAATTCATTGATTAATTAGCAATAATTACTTTTGTTACGAGATATTAAAAGAAAACGTGGTGTAATGTTGAGCATAGATGTATTCTTAAACTTAGCCAAGCTGCCGAAAAAATTAAAGCGTAGAAAAGTTAATCGTCGTCGTTTGAAGGGCATCCACTCCAGGCCAGATACAAACAGAACTGGGGCCGAGGGTTTATCCTTTTACTACCCCAGACTGCTGCACTGCCTGGATCAGATGCTGGCAGTGATGTCATTAAGCCAGCATCGAGTTTCGTCATCCAAAACCGTCAGACCGCGTGCCCATGTGGTGCCCGATGTATGGGGCACATTGTTAGTACATGGTCTGCGGTTTGCTCAGAGGCGCCACACTCGCAATTCGGTGAAGGAGCGAGATCCCATTTGTGCATGGACGAATGGAATCGCCCAACACCAGTCCGCAGGCGGTTGAGCTTAACCCAAGCTGCTCGGGATAAGCCCATCCCAACAGGCCTGACACTGATCCCGGGCACAAAAGCACGGATCCTGGAATCATTTTCACAGTACTCCGCGTTCCATTTGTGATTTGTCCATTCAGAGGCGCGGATGCCAAGTCTGGCAAGATTGTCCAAGAGATTCCGCGCACCTGGCACAAACGGGCGTCTGGATCTTAGTCTCACTTGGCCAGTATCTGAGGACCCACTTAAAAGACCATGCAAAATATGACCGGGGTCCAGAGATCCACGGTAAGCCAAGGAGAGTGTCGCTCCCATTCGGCGAAGCTCAGCTGGCTGGATGTCTGAGAGTATAGGTAGGTGGTCCGTTGGAGTGGGACGCAGACATCTAGTAACCATGCGCAAGGCGTCATTCAAGACACTGTCAATGAGGCGAGTGTGAGCACTGCGACACCAGACTGGCGCACAGTACTCAGCTGTTGAGTAGACTAGAGACAAGGTGGCTATGCGTAGTGTTTTAGCACCAGCACCCCATCCCGAGCCCACGAGTCGCCTCAGCAGTGTGACGCGCGAAGATAGTTTTTTGCGCAATGCCACTAAATGGTGACGAAACGTGAGCGATCTGTCCAGTTTTACCCCAAGGTAAGTAGGGGTTGGACAGAACGGTAATTAAAGTCTATTATTGTTGTAGACCTTTAACTCACGTTTGGCCTCTCGGTTATTTAAGTGAAAGGCTGCCGTCACCGTCTTAGTGTGATTGAGCTTCAACCTCCAAGTCTGGAGATACGCTGAGAGTGTAGACATGTCTTGGCTTAAAGTCCCCTCCAAGTCCTTCCAGTTTCCAGAAGAATGCAACAATGCTAAATCATCAGCATAAGCAAACTTTCTGGAAATCATGGAAAAAAGATCGTACGTATAGATGTTAAATAGGAGGGGAGCCAAGACCGATCCCTGAGGAACGCCGTTTTTAAGACGGCGTAGCCTGCTTTGCTTGCTGTCACCGGTGGTAAGGGTGAAACTTCGATTTCGGACAAGCTCCATGATCATTTTGACCATGTGCTTATCCGGAAGTAGTCTCAGCAGCTTGCAGGTAAGGCCACGGTGCCAGACAGTGTCATGAGCAGCTGTCAGATCGATAAATACGGCACCGGCCTTCTTCTTAGCCTCAAAAGAATCCTCGATGTTCTGGGTTAGCAGAACAACTTGATCTACAGTTGACTTCCCGCGTCGGAACCCAGCCTGCTCTTTAGGGAGCAGTGGATTGATTAATGGCTCAACGCGGGCGTAGATAAGCTTCTCGAGGATCTTGTAGGGGACACAGAGCAGAGATATCGGTCGATAACTTTTTGGGTCCCCACGGGCTTTCCTGGTTTTAGGATCGCGACTACAAGCGCTCTTCTCCAGATCTTGGGAATTTTGAGTCGGCGCAAACAGGAAGAAAGCAAGTCACGTAACCAGGATTTCAAAGCAGCTCCAGCATGGAGTATAAGCTCGGGGCAGATGGAATCAGGACCCGGAGCTTTACCTGGTTTTAAGTGCTAAAGGGCAGCAGTAAATTCTCTCTGTGAAAAACTGTCAGAGATATTTACTGCGTCTGGTGTTGTGGCCCTCCAAAGGTCAGACACTTCTTTACAGACAAGTCGAGATGACTTGCGGTCAACAGCCTCGTATTTCCCATTTCTAACCAGCTGAGATGCAACAGCATCGGCTGAAACAGGACAGTGACGAGGAGAGTGTCGTGACCTACCAGTAAAGTTGTTCAAAATACTCCACGTTTTTCGACTAGAGTGTGAGAAGTCAATGCTCCGAACTGCTTCGGACCATCAATCCCTCCGCTTTCTGTCAAGCTTGGCAAGCAGAGCTGTAGCAGCCAAACTTGAGTCGTTTCCCTGAGGAGACTGCAGAAAGGTTTTATAGAGGGACTCACACTCTGCATTCCAACACGGAATATAGTTATTTTGATAACCGCGTGGGATAGTCTTTTTGGCTGCTTTCTTAATGGTGTTACAGAAGTCCTGGTAAGCCGCATCCACATCAAGTGAATCAGGCGGCAACAAAGTCTTTGCGAATTTATTCGTCAAAGCAATGTAGTGACTCCAATTGGCCTTGCGGAAGTTCCATCGCTTAACAGGCATGCTTGGCACTGCCGTAGCAAACCTTGGCGGTGTAA
This sequence comes from Diplosoma virens, assembly GCA_963680785.1. Lineage (NCBI taxonomy): Eukaryota > Metazoa > Chordata > Ascidiacea > Aplousobranchia > Didemnidae > Diplosoma > Diplosoma virens. Next base: position 30,830,142 of record OY796880.1, read on the forward strand.
TAAGCGAAGGTCGATGTTGTGACCTGGGGAACTTCTCAAGGACACGTCTATCCGGTAAGCAACTGTTTGGACCTGCGCTAGCGAAAGCTAGATCTGGATTGGTGCCAGTGTTCCAGCGGCCGGAATAAAAACTGGCAGCGTCCTTGGCATTATATAGGAGGGCAAGACAATTAATACTTGCCCAGCCAGCCAAGCACTCACCGTCCGGACTGTTGTCATCATAACCCCAGTCAGCATGACGACAGTTAAAATCGTCAGCGTACAGACAGGGGTGAGGAAATACTGGGAGATCCAGAGTTCGCAATCGCGTTGGCGGTGGTTTGTAGACGTTGACTATTTTATAATCATCAACGTCCACACACAGCCACTCGATCTCCGATGTGGGTGGAGATTGGTCCAAAAGCGTGTATCTCAGTCGCTCGTGGACAAACGTGGCAAGACCATGCTTCTTGCTTAAAGAAGACCCAGCTAGTTGGTAGTGTGGTAGTACCAACTTCTCTGCATCAGTGCAGTGGGTCTCCTGCAGTAGGATGACGAGTGCCTCAGACTGCATAGCGAGGTGATGAAGAACATTCATCTTGCTTGCAGTGAGGCCTTCGATGTTCAGCTGAAGAATAGTGGGTCTTCGGAACTTGTAGGCAATGTGCCCTGAAAAGGGCAGTTTTATCCTGACATTGCCCCGTCCTGAAAAGGACGTTTGTCGATTAGCAGACCCACACTGAAGATCGGAGTGGGTGGATACCCTTTTATTTTGGTATGTTCGGTTTCGTTCTGTCATTTTTAGAATCAATGAACAGACTTACTAACGGCCCAGGCTGCGTGAAAGCACCTATCATCTGGGCCAAACAAAAGAAAAAGTTAATGAATCATTAGTTAAAAGAAAGTGTTATAAAAAATGTTTTTATGGCACTCTCTCTTAACTAGTGATTCATATTAATGTTTTATACAGTATAAAAAAATTTTTTTATAACACTTTCTTTTAACTGATGATCCATAAACTTTTCTACGCTTTAATCTTTTCGGCAGCTTGGCCAAATTTAATACATCTATGCGCAACATTACAGAATGTTTTCTTTTAATATCTCGTGACAAAAGTAATTATTTAATAATTAATCACTAACTTTAGTAATTAATCGTTTAAACCCAAACTTTTGGCAGCGTTATTTTTCTAAGATGCGAGTTTTCATCTGAAGCGTAAAAATTTATTTTAACTTTTAATTTTTCCTTATTTTATTTCTTTCAACGTAAATAATATTGCTTTTTTTAGTTGTTGTGTTCCCTGACGAGCTTCACAGACGAAACAGTCTGTTGGGACTATTTTAATGCAACATGTTTTTTTTGTTACACTTATGTTTGGATAAATAGGCATATACATATAATTATATTACATACACAACCCATTAACTATAATTCTTACTGTCATTGAATGAAACATTAATACAAATAACATTTAGGAAACGTACTCGAAATGGCATACATTATAACTCAAAACTAAATACGTATTCTATACTTAACGCTTATTACATTTTTTGAACATCAAAGTATTTTATTGATAATTATGATGTTATCTCTAGTCTATTTTACAGTTATTAATTTTCCCATGGTAAATCGAACCCACAACAAACCTTGATGTTAATACAATTATTGACTTGCGTAGGCTCTGGGTGAAGTACTAGACCCTGAGTGTTGTCTCCTGCGTGTAGGACTACATATACATCTAGTAGGTTCGAAACTGAGTGAGGATGCATCACTGACGAGCTCTAACAAGAGCAGAACTCAAGTTTCGTACTTCTTGCTTTAGGTGGCTTAGTTTCGTTTCTATTAGTAGGCAATGTGGTTAAAACGTAAATCTAAAAATTTTATAATTGTAAAATTTTTTACAAATATAAGTAATAACTATACAATTTATTGACAATGAAAATTTGAAAACAAAAGTTTATAAAAACAAAAGAAACAAAAAACCATATGCAAAAGAATTAAAAATTTAAAACCCACAATTATAGACTACAAGAAAAACAACAAAATGCGACTAATTTCAGAATTTTCCTGAATCACCCGCTGCATACAAAGAAACTCCAGAAAAAAGTTGCCATTTCCATACTCTTCCGTTCCTAAAAATCGCCCAAATTATGTAGATTCACAATCTCATAAAAAATCTCTTTGATTTCGCGTTGGTCCGGCTCAAATAGCCGAAGAAATAACAGTTTTATAAGTAATTTAAATATTTTACATTTATTTATAAGAAAATGGCAACACTGATTAATTTCACGAACTTTAAAGTAATTTCCAGAACTATCGGATTGACCTGTTTTGATTATGACGTAATAGTTGTGTTTGTGATTTGGATAATGTCAGAATATTCGAGTAACCTTACCGATTGGTATAAATAAGGTTCGCTGATAAGCATTATTTAATTCGATGTTTCGTTGTGGTAACTTAAAATTGGAAAATTGTTAACTGTGTGAAGTCATAGTTTTTGAACGCAAGTCTTTGGTTGTCTACGTGATTGTGAAGAATTAAGCTATTGAGCTTTAACCTGTTGCTTTGATTTATACTATTCGGGCTCCTAAGTGGATTGGAGCATATTTTTTAATAAAGAAGATATTGTGGTAGTCTGAGCTGTGAATTAGCTAAACTATATTTTTGCTGTCGCTGGTTCGAAGGTCAGATCCAACAAGAAGATTAAGAAATTTATCGTTTAGTAGACACCTAGATTGCGTTATTGGCGAGGCCTTCTTTACAGGCGCCAAAAAAGGTAGGCGATTAAATAACGTAATAAGTTACCGAATAAACTTTCCAAAATTTAAAAAACTTAAATTTGTGGAAGTAACAAAATTTCAAACTTTTTTAACATCGGAACAAAATTTTCAAAAACTTTTCGCAAGGTTAACAAGCAAATTTCAAAAGATTTTTCACAAGCTAACAAGTAAATTTCAACAAGTAAAGTTTAAGAAGATCAAGTAAATTTGTTATATAAGAAGAGCTCTTAAATTGAATAACCTACTTTGAAATAAACTGTTGGTAAAATTGCTTAATTTAATTGAACTGTGTGAAAAGAATAATTTAATTTGAAGACTCCAGAGGGGAATTGCAAGAAAATTCCTCACAACTAAAGGTACAGTGGAATTTGGATTTTCTTATTTAGCTGTGAACTGGTAGTTTATTTTTTTGTGGTAATTGTTATTTTATTTCATTTGGTGGTGTATTTATTGTTAAAATTTTTAGCTATGTCTAGTAAAGATATTGACGTAGGGCTGCCCGATGTTGGCCCGTCTGGTTTGGGGTTAGATGAGGTTGTCCCGGGGGGGGGGGTGCAGGTTGGTACTCGCTTAGGGATGACCACTAGATCTATGGCCAGGGGGGTAGATAATGATGGGATTATTGACCCAGAGGATAGTGTCTCCAACTTAGGATCTAGAGCTTCATGTACATCTGTTTTGTCTGAAGCACAAATTGAAATTCAAAGGCAGATGGAGACTAATCGAATCATGGCTGATTTAAGGTTAGCCAAACTGGCCCGAGAGGAAAAGCAGAGACAGGCACAACTGGCCCGGGAGGAGAAAGAAGCAGAGCTCAAAGCGGAGCTGGCCTTAAAAGAAGCAGCATTAAAGGCTGAATTTATAAAGAAAGGCTTGGAATGCCGTAAGTCACGGTCTGGTTCTCAAGTCAGTTCAAGGCGGTCAGCCCATACCAGAACCGATTTACTTCTTCAAACCCATGGTGGGTATTTGAATAATAATAGTCAGCTGAGTAAGGATGTGATCTCTGGTGGTGGTGGTGAGGCTGGTGATCTGTTACTCCCCAAGACTGCTGTCTGGGAGAATTTAACCTCGCAGAAGTTTTCTGACTCAAATAATTTGCTAGGTAGCAATGATAGGTCTCTGCGAGGCAATGTGGCTTTTGGGGCCGCCCGAAGTGTGCCTCCTGACTTTGAGAATTATTTAATTTCCCCTGGTGTGCCAACTGGTCGGGCAGAGACATGCCCTAAAAATTGTAGTCCATCTGGTGTTAATGCTGTTGAATATGATGGTGGTGTTAAAAATAAGTATGTTAGTACTGCCTTACCTGCTGTTACGAATGCTAGATCTTGCAATGGTGGTGGTTTAAATTTGAATAATGGATTGTCTCCTGCGCAGTCATGCTCGACTCAGCAGGACAGTTTCTTTCAGTATCAAAATTGTCGTACTTTCATATATAAGGCATCTTTGATTAACTGCAATGGAAGTAATATGCCGTATATCTTCTTTCACAATCGCATTAAGGCTTTAATGGATAGTTGTCCATTTGAAAATTCACGTTTAACTTTGTTGCAAGTTGCTTGTGTTGGACTTGCTGGCCAAAATATTGCTAATCTGGTTGCTGACACACCTGGCCTGTCTGAGGCTAGGCGCATTGAAATGTCTCTTGAAAGATTGTCGCAGAGATTTGGTGTTAAAGGTGGTTTTTATGCTGAACCGGAAATCCGCAAGTTTCGTTATGGTGATAAATTAAAATCAGATTCGGCCTTTGCGCTAAAAGAATTTAAAGACCAATTGTCTCAATGTTTGCTCTACGCCAAAGCTTATAATCAACCAGATAAAGTAGAAGGTCGCTTTGTATTGGATTTGGCTAAGCGTTTGCCAGATGTAACTAAAAAAGAGTTCTTAAAGTTTTTGGCAAATCGGTTTGGACACACAAATGAGCCTAGTTTTGAAAGCTTATTTGAATTTATAACTGAAGAAGAATCTTACAAGTCGACAGACTTTGGTATTTCACTTCTAAATGCTTTAAGTGAATTGCGCAAATTTGAAAAGCCCCATGATAAAAGTAAAAATGCTTGCCCAGTAAGACAAACTTCCTTTAAATCACCTAATCTCCAAAGAAGGTCTGATATAAATGATAAACAGAAGAAGTCTCCAACTACTAATAGTCGACCAGAGTATCCTATGTGCATCTACTGTTCTTCGAAAGGGCTGGTTGAGCATCATTATCTGTCAAATTGCTCTGAATTTTTGCGTTTGACACCTATTGATCGCAAAGATGTAATTGTTAAATCTGGTCGGTGTTTGAACTGTTTGCGTAAGCATTTTGTTAAAGATTGTTTTGCCCCCAATAGCTGTAGAAAATGTGGAGCTGCATATACGTAGTACGTAGAAAGCACTCTTTCTTGTTGCATGATGCCTTTGTCACACCATCTCAAGCATGTGAGAGTGGTGATAACACTTCAGAACCTTCAGTTACTGTGCGCAAAGTTGGTATTGGGAGTGTGAAGGCTGCCTTTAGTCGTGTCACCGCTGCCCGCATAATGAACCCTGTAAATGGTAAAAGCAGGTTGGTCTATGTACAGCATGACCCAGGGTCACAGGTTACTCTGGTCTCAAACAAGCTGGTACAAGATTTAGGTCTTACTGCATTTGATAATGTTTCATTTGAAATGCAAACAATGACTAGTTGCAAGGCTACCACGGCAGATTTAGTCAAGTTTAATGTGCAGTCATTGCATACTGGTGAAATCTTTTGTAATGTGGTGTCAGTTGTCAATGAACCTTGGAGTGATGATGAAAATACTTTACCTCATAAACAGGACTTGAGTGTGTATGAGCACTTTAATGATATTGAAATTGTTTGCTTGGATAATTGCGATAGTGTGGATGTGTTACTGGGCAATAACAATGCCCATCTTATGTATGCCAAGCAAGAACGAATGGGCAAGAGTCAAACTGACCCACATGCACTACTCTCTCCATTAGGCTGGTTAGCCTTTGGAGGAAAAACATCTATAAGTGAGGTACCTGTCAAAGTCTTAAGAGCCAATGTTGAAGACAAGCAAAGAAAGACATTAAGCTTGCAACAGGCTATTGACAGAAAAGATGCAGAAATTGCTGAGTTGCGTAGTGTTGTTAAAGATTTATCGGTGGAAGATGAGATACTTCAATGGTCTCGCACTGATACTATTGCCAGTCAATTGGTAGAGCCCTGCATAAAGGTAAAAGATGACTGGTTTGAAATACCCGTACCTGTGGTTGAGAAAGCAACATTGCTTAATAACTTTGAGTTAGCACACGAGCGACTATCGGCCCTGCGTAAGAAGGCCCTTCGACAACCTGATCTTAAAGAATTTTTAGTTGAATCTATGGCAGAAATGCAGTCCAATAATTACATTGAACATGTGCCTGATGCTGATTGTGCAAATGACCAAAAATGGTATCTACCTTATTTTGTTACCTCTCAAGTTAAGAAGCGTATAGTGTATGATGGAAAGGCCAAGTTTAAGGGAACCTGTGTGAATGATATTATTATGTCTGGACCTGATCTTCTAAACCCCTTGCTGCATGTTTTAACCAGGTTTCGCTTAGGTAAGTATGCTTTGATGTCAGATGTCACAAAGTGTTTTTTCCAAGTTCAGTTGCCGGCTGCCCAAAGAAACCTATTTTGCTTGCTGTGGTTCGAAAACAATGATGTAGAAAGAGGTAAGTTGGTATCCTACCGTTTTCGAGTCCATCCTTGGGGCATCAAAAATAGCCCCTACATTGCCTGTCTTGCATTTAAGAAGCTTGTTGAGGAAAACCCCACATGTGCGAGTGACATGACCCTTCAAAATATACTGCAGAACATGTATATGGATGACCTTATTTTTTCAGTAGATAGTTTAGAGAGTGCATAGACAATCACAAATGAGGCAGTGAGTCTATTTAAAAGTCGTGGATTTAAACTTGTTAAGTGGAGCGCAAATAGGGACACTATGAGTGTTTTGTCCTCTTTAGGTCCTGAACTTTTGTCAGCTTCCATACGAGAATTAGACTTGTGTGGTGAAGAGCTAGCCTTGCCTTCTGCCAAAACCTTAGGCTGTGTCTGGGATCCTGACTCAGATGAGTTGCGCATTGACTGTTCATTAAAGCCTCTTGGTAAGTATACACGTAGAACCATGCTCAGTCAATTAGGACAGAATTTTGATCCACTGGGATTTGGGTCCCCTTTCTTTATTAAAGCACGTTTGATCTTGCAGCAATTGGCTCTAGATAAATATGATTGGGATACAAAAGTCCCGGATGAGATTGATAAAGAGTGGGATGCATGGCTGCATTCACTTTTATTGCTGCAGAGTTTTTTGCTTCCCCGATTTACAGACTTACGAGGGCCAGTAAGTACAATTTATTCTGATAATGGAACTACATTCCAAGCTGCAGCCAAAGTGCTGCCAAAATTGCTTGAGTCTACCAAATTAAAAAATTCACTTCATAAAAAAGGTATCGACTGGGAATTTATTCCCCCCTATGCACCCGCACAAGGTGGGGCTTGGGAAGCTATGGTGAAGCAAATCAAGCATGTGATTGCTAATATACTAGAAAAGTCACAACGCAGACCCAGCTTTGTAGAATTGCTGACATATGTGGAAAGTGCAACCAAAATTGTAAATGATCGACCTTTGACCCCTTTAAGTGATGACCCTAGAGACTTCACAGCAATAACCCCTGCCTTGCTCTTAACTCCCTATTCAAGCCCATATTGTGTGGTAGGTTCACCACAACACAAAGACAATTTAAGGAGAGACTATCGCTTTAATATCTCTCTTAGTGACCAGTTTTGGAAAAAATGGCTGGAGTTTTACCTACCTTGGCAACAGGGGAGAAAGAAGTGGTTGAAAATGGCACAGAACCTAACGCCAGGCCAATTGGTAATCTTAACCTCAATGGAAGATGTATCAAAACGAGGCAAATACCAACTTGGGAGGGTGCATGAGGTCATTCCCCAGAATAGAAATGGGAAGCAAATTGTGCGTAGAGTTAAAGTTGCCACTACTAGTACAGATGAAAGCACTGGTGATGTCAAAGTGGTTTATGTATTAAGGGACCTTTCTTGTATTGCCCCAGTAGACTGCCCCTTAGATAGCTGAAATTTTCAACTTGGCAAGGCTGACGGAGGGCAGACCCTGCCATAATATTTTTACTTTTGTGTTGTTATTTCCTGTGTTTTTGTTTATTTATGTGCTTTGCTTATTGGGTTTTCTATTGGAAGAATAAGACGTTCCTGTTGATAGTAGAAGACATTAGCTGTAGCCTATGCTATATTTGGCCCTATTTACATGTAATGAATCTGAGATATTGCTGCTTAAATTGTTAAAGAAAGCTGTGTACTACTTCTGCCTTGGTGATTCATAAATGCTGACTTTGAAATTGAATTGTTGATTTGAAGCAGGCAATAAGTTGCAGCAAATATAAACTACTGATGTTTCTGTTATTCACATTTGTGCTGTATACAAGATATTGATTACAATTGGCTGCAGTGTTAAAGTTAGTGTATTTCATTTATTTATTGTGCTGTGTTTCGTTTTTATTGAGTATCGAGTTAAATGAAGTTGTGTATTTGTACATCGAATTCAAGTGTCTTTGTGATTTGTTAAGTTGCGATTTTTCGAACTTCATTTGTGTTGAAATTTGACAACTGTGTATCAAATTGGGGCCGCTTTGTTCCGTTCCTAAAAATCGCCCAAATTATGTAGATTCACAATCTCATAAAAAATCTCTTTGATTTCGCGTTGGTCCGGCTCAAATAGCCGAAGAAATAACAGTTTTATAAGTAATTTAAATATTTTACATTTATTTATAAGAAAATGGCAACACTGATTAATTTCACGAACTTTAAAGTAATTTCCAGAACTATCGGATTGACCTGTTTTGATTATGACGTAATAGTTGTGTTTGTGATTTGGATAATGTCAGAATATTCGAGTAACCTTACCGATTGGTATAAATAAGGTTCGCTGATAAGCATTATTTAATTCGATGTTTCGTTGTGGTAACTTAAAATTGGAAAATTGTTAACTGTGTGAAGTCATAGTTTTTGAACGCAAGTCTTTGGTTGTCTACGTGATTGTGAAGAATTAAGCTATTGAGCTTTAACCTGTTGCTTTGATTTATACTATTCGGGCTCCTAAGTGGATTGGAGCATATTTTTTAATAAAGAAGATATTGTGGTAGTCTGAGCTGTGAATTAGCTAAACTATATTTTTGCTGTCGCTGGTTCGAAGGTCAGATCCAACAAGAAGATTAAGAAATTTATCGTTTAGTAGACACCTAGATTGCGTTATTGGCGAGGCCTTCTTTACAGGCGCCAAAAAAGGTAGACGATTAAATAACGTAATAAGTTACCGAATAAACTTTCCAAAATTTAAAAAACTTAAATTTGTGGAAGTAACAAAATTTCAAACTTTTTTAACATCGGAACACATACCAATAATAAGCTCATCCTTATTTCTCTCAAATAAACTTTATCCATTAATTTGATCACATGGAGTTCCTCTTCTTCACAATAATTCATGGTTATAGATTGATACTAAGAATATATATGTGAATTTTGTCGGATCTTGTAAACAAAATAAAAGGGGTCTGTAGTTTCTATTTCATAGATAATTCAATTATTGTAATTTTGTACGAGACTGAACATGCAGGCTCCCTGCCGTTTATAGACATTCATATTAGGTCACTGGTTCCCAAACTGTAGGCCATGGCCCAATAGTAGGCCATGAGACCATTTTCAATGAGCCATAGAACTATTTCCAAAAATTGTACCCTTGTATAATAAAAACTGTATGTTTTTATTTTTTAAAATTAACACAGTATCATCTGCATACTTAGTAGATATCTTTGATTCTTTAAACACTCTAAATCTGAGAATGCAAGGGAAAAAAAAATTATTCGACTTGTGGACTTAATCAATGCATTTATTTGAGAAATTGTCAAACTGGAGACGTAAAGTACAGAAAAGCAATTTTCAATGTTTAGCAGTCTGGCTGATATTTCTAATTTGGACGATGAGTTGAAAACCAACGTTGCTCAACATCTCGAAAAACTGGAATGCGAATTCAAAATATACTTTTTTGAAATTACCAGAGATGACCTGTCACTTGCAAGAAATCCGTTTCGGGTTTTCTCTGAGAAAGTATAAGACGAACTGCAGGATCAATTCATTGACACGAAAAACGACTCCAGCTGTCAGGATGTGTTTAAAGCTTTCTCAGTCACGGATTTAGCTCTACAAGGCTTTGCAAATCTGCTTTTTCAACACTTTTAAATGTGAAAACTAAGCAACGGAACCGTCTTGAAATTATGATGTTATCAAGAATTAAGAATCTTGTAGCAAATGTGCAGGCACATCCTTCTCATTCAAAAATAAATGGTTAGCAACTATTTTGTCTATTTTTGTGTCGCAGTTTCATAATAAAATTTTTTATGTGAATTACATGAAATGTATATGATATTAGATGAATTACAACTAAAAATGATGTAATCTCTGTCCTAAAGCAATCTACGAGTATATTGGAGAAATAAGCAACTTAATCAGGCAACGGATGAATGGACACAGGAGCGACATCTAACACAACAGAACAAACCGGTAGCCGAGCATTTTAATAAACCTGAACACACTTTGGAAAATCTCAGATTAGCTGCGATCAAAAAAGTTAAAGGTGAAACAAAATAACAACGGGAAGTAAAAGAACAAAAAATTATTTTCAAATTCGATTGCTTTAACCAAGGTTTAAAAAGAGATTATTCGTTCATGTCTAGCTGCGTATAATATTTATTTTTGTAAACGTGAGGGTCATTTATGTTTTTCACTTTTTTCTCCATTTCGCATTGTTCTATACTTGCATACCATTTTCTCGCATTTGTTTTTATTTGAATTGCTGTAATTGACCGTACTTTCATATTCTCTCAAACTTAGTCTTTTCTATCCGATATTTTCATATTTCATTACGTCATATATGTCTCTTTATTACATTTAATGCCGTTGTGTAAATTTTGTTTTGATTGCATTTTTATTCAACTGCACCTGACAAAGTGAGAAGTTGCCCACGAAAGCTCGTGCTCTAATAAAAAATAGTCAACTTTAGTGCACAATTTTTGGTTTCTCTCAAACTTTGTTGTATTATATATACTTTGATTTTTAGCTATTATGTCGGCTTTACTTTAAAGGCTGTAGAACACGGGTTCTTTACCTGTGATTGATTCTTCCCTATTTCGGTTAATGACAAGGTTTCAGGTCACGAGAATTGCAGTCATAATTATGAGTACAATGCATCATTATAAGTGTAACGCGTGATTAGTTTGAGCAAACACAGAATGCCGTTTAAAGCGCATAAAAAAGCTAGTACATTCTGGACTCTTTAAAAAACTGTACCGAAACAATGAAGCTAAAGATGAGCCACAGCTGCTTCACACTTCCATGCGTTGGTGTTCAAACGGAAACACGTTGATTCAGCTTGGGTATTCAATTTTTCGAAATTTAAAAGAAAAACGGGCCGAAAGCAAACGCAATGATATGATATTTAAAAAAGATTGGTATTGCTTGTAGATATGTTTTGTTGTTTAAGCAATCGGTTTCAGGATATAGACTCTAATATACTGCGACAATGAAACAAGATTGATGATAGTGCTTAAACTATGGAGCTGCGTTTGCACATTCAAGTAAAATGAGTAAAGGCGCGTTTACAGCCGTTTACAGTACTTTTTTTTCAGCGTGATGTTTGTTTGTTTTATTGACGCTCAAGTCCACTCATTTTTTGATCATATCCACTCATCACGCTCAAATCTACTCATTCTCATATTTTGAGTGGATTTGAGGGTCAATAAAACAAACAAAGATGACGCTGAAAAAAAAGTACTATAAACGGCTGTAAACACGCCTTAAGGTGAAAAACGTTTACGATGTTAATTAAAGTAAGGCCATTAACCGGTTATGAGCAAATGGATTAGTTTTCTGATTTTGAATGTGACACTTCAGTGTCACAAGAAATCCGTTCAAATTTCTTGTTAACAATTTTCTAATCTAAAACATAAAGAAATGATTCTTTTGTCGTTGATCATTTTCAAGACTGAACTCTAAACCAGGGACGCACCGTCAGGGTAGGCAAGTGAGACAGTGCCTCATCTGTAGAAATCAAGTAAAGCAGAAATAAAGTATTGAATTCATAGTCTTTGCAAAATAGATGTAACTTGTTATTAGTTGAAAAAAATTAGTAAAACTTATACCGTACTTGTAGTAGTTTAATTAGTTTTGCTGTTTAACCCAAAATTTTGACGGTTTAATTGTTGTATTTTCAGCGCTTGTGAACAAAATCGCTAATACACGCTAGTGAGGCAGCTTCAAGATTGCCTCCTTTCAGATAAAAAAAGAAACAAAAGTGAAACAATTATAGCATTTTTTTCTCTTTTGATGAAAATATCTGTTGAAATGAGAGAGATTTGAGGCATGCCGCAATTGTGACTTTGCAGAGAAGAAATTTTTTTTGTTTCCGACATTTGCTAAAACAAGATAAATCGGTTTGTTTTCAGTAAGTCGGAATTCATGCATTGTGCAACTGCAAAGCAATAAATTTATTTAAGTTTTAGTAATGGAAGATGGTTTTGTGTCTAAGCTAAGAAATTTTTCAACATTAAGCTTTCTATCTAATTTTTATATATTTATAATTCGGTGTTTGGACTTCCATGGATGTGAGTAAAATGATCCTTTTGACCCATTTCTTTGATGGATTTCTTTGCCTGTCAGGTCTTTTTTGCCAGCGAAATCTTGTGTATCTCACCACATATTTTCGGCCGACACAACAGCGTCTACATATGACTTGGATAAAGCTTTACTTTTGTTTTTGTTTTTTCTCTTCTTCATCTTCTGTTTTTTTAAAAGATGCTGCAACCATGCACACTTATTCTCAAAAATTTGTTTTTATTTTAATCGCACGCCATAACGTTTATCGTTTCACTGTTTCTTCCCTTTTCTGATCTGCTTTCTTACAAATTTTTCTATTTCACTGTATTTTTTTATGGTGGAACTGAAATAAAAGATACTGATACACAATATTGGGCAGCATTTTTATATTCATAACATACATTTTTAATCAACATTAATTTGTCCGGATGTATTTTTAGACGACCGTCAGGGACTAAGTTTTGAGTTAATTTAATGCAGTAATTCTTAACAAAAGACACGCGTCTCTTGAAGTGAGTTAAAAAATTCAGGGGAGTCAGTTTTAATTAACCTACGCAATTTTTAAAACGCATGCATTTTGCCAACTTCAAAAATATTCTTCGTCTCCAATTAAGTCTGCGTGAGAATTGAAGTCTCGTTTTTCCATTTTAAGAAAATACTTTTTGCTCTCTCTCTACGATTTTGATTTTTTTATGCTATGACGTTGTTTTTTACTTCACCGAAAGAAATTCATTAGGAGACACCGAAAAACTTTTAAAGTTTTAGGAGGTCATCGATCAACGCACAATCAAAAGTTTTTCTATGACCTCCTATAGAGAGGTTTTGCCAAAAAAGTAGATTATCTGCCTGAAAATTTAAAGATTTAAGCCAACTTCACCCCAGGATTTAATCATAAAAGTTTTAAGCAAGCACGTGTAAAAGCGAAGGCTCTCATTCAAAATCAAGTTTCAACCTTAAAAACTAATTTGTTTCTAAATAAACAGATTTCGCAATTCTAATGTTAAAGGAAACCAAAAAATTTTCTAACTTTTTCATAAACCAAACAAATTTTTCCTCGGCAGCGCTGTTGATAGTTAAAGTGCCGTGCTTGTGATCAATATGGTCTTGGTTCAAAACCTACTCACGCCATTCTGTTGTGTCTTGGAAAAGACGTTTACGGCACTTCTCCCTGCTTGGTGATCTTGGCAAGCAGTTCTAAATAACAAATTTCAACCGGACAGCAATATCTTGGCATGTCCTGAAGCAGGCCGGGTTTTTGCTTGTTCTATGTATAGCATCTCCGACACTTTCCTGCGAGTCAGGAGGATAAATAAAGAGACAAAATAAAAAAATATTTTTTTAAACTAAGAAAGCGTTAGCTAAAGGTAAGAAAATCCTTCAAATTGCCTTTTTTTTATTTAAATTGAGCACTGTTTTGTTTATTATTAAATAAATTTAGTACTAACATTAATTAAAAAACTTAGTGCCTCACCAATCACAAGCTTTACGGTACATCACTGATCTGGAAAATGACGTTAAAATCATATCCCAAAGTTATTGAAAAACCCTTTGGCATTGCTTACTGCTTTTCCTTCCACCTTTGTGCAAATAAGCATTTTCACCGTGGAAATCGATTGTTCGTTTCGGAGTCAAATTCACAATATACAATTTCACGGTACAACGTAGTAGGTTTTAAGAGCGGATAGTAGAGAATTACTCAAAACTGAAAGTGGCTAACGAAGAAAAAAAGAGCAATTTTTTAATATAACTTAAAAATTTATACATCATATCTTTTACTCACCAGACTCGCACAGCAAAAGCGTTGCATGTATTTAAGGCGGGGAAGGCGAATCTTTTCAACTGATTTGTCATTTTTGATAGATAAATTAAAAAAAAAAAAGAAAAAAAGTGGGGCACAATTTTACTTTCAGCATTAACGAAAAACTTATTGTTGCATCTTCTCTGCTAGTTCAGAAATTCTAGGTCAGGGATGTTCAACATTTTTTCTATTTTTCCAACCGTTTTTCATATTGACTTGCGGGTCAATAGTTTGCCATCCCTGATTTAGGGCAACTGTCAAGCGATTACCCAATCTGCTTTTGGAAACACTATAATATTGCTGTCCTGTTGAAACTGATTTATTTGGTTTTAGTAGTTTTTTATTTATTTACATGTAGAGGTATTAGTGAAATTAAGTTGCTTGCTAAAACTGCCAAGCAGATAAAAGTAGCGTATAATATCATTTTTGGAGTATAAACGAATGGGATATAATATATACAGCACCACAGTAGAAAGTAAGCGAATATGACGCATACTGTTTTGCTTAACCCTTAAACAACATGCTTGTCTTCTGATGTTAATAGCTGCAAAATTTTTTTTATTGTAGGAAGTTACCTAAAAGATAAATCAAGTCACTGAAATATTTTTGCTGTCTCGATTGCGACAATACCACGCTAGGACGTTTTGGACACTTGCGAAAAGCAATGGACCAAAGAGAAAAGGATGATGAAAATAGGTTAGAGATTGGTACTGGAGCTCTTCGATCTGGCAACACTCCGTTCTTATTCATTCGTATTCATGATTGTCTTATTACAAAGCGTGTGAGGAAAACTTTTTTAGCTGCTGTAGTTATCGGTCTTCTGGGAACAGCTTTTCTTATGCAACAAGCTCATTACATAAGCTTTAAAAAGTATTTCGTGGGTAAGTGTTGACTATTTAAAGTTTAACTTTCAAATTTTATAATTATTAAAAAATTTGCTAATTTGGCCATATTGTGTACTTTAAATACAAAATTATTTTTAAAAAAATACAGGAAAGACTGACAAAAATAAAAATATAATATTTGAACACAATACTAAAAATAAACATTAGAAAGTTTATTTTTATGGCCTTAATCTTGAAAAATTGAGGTGGAAAAAGTAAAATTCTTTTGCTGCAATTGTGACTGTCATTTGTCAATTGCAACTGCAATTATTGATTGTTGGGTTGTCAAATATAGTTGAAAAACTTTTTTATTTCTTAAGTACAATTGCAAAAAAATTTTTTAATTGTAGAAGGAAAAAATTGGCTTTCTCTTTGAAATTTTAAACTTATAAAAAAGATGAATATATCGAAATTTATAAACTTTATTTTTAATGGTTTAGGTATCATCTGAATTTTAATACTTTTACAATAACGTGCCGTGAAGCCTATGGTTGGTGAGGCATTAACTTTTTAAAATAATATTTGTACTAATTTTATTGCTTGCCAGACCACCACGCACGGGAAAGGTACCGTAAAGTGCCTTTCCCAAGAACACAACAGAATGGTGCGGGTAGGTTTTGAACCAACATCATGTTTGATCATAAGCACGGCGCTTTTAGTGGTCGTGTCGAATTCGAAGAAAAGCTGATTGGAGCGAGAGTTATTTTTAGGGAGATACAGGGTTAGTTTCTGAGAGAAATGGTTTAAAAGAAATTAAGTTCTTCTTGAGCATCTTGACAAATTAAAAAAAATTTCAAAAATTTTGGGCTTACTTTGGGCCCGCAAGAACAATTTGCGCGAAGTTTTTTCTCTTTTATCTCTCAGAGCAACTACAGTAGTTTTGTAGTTTTGTTTCTTTTTACTCTCATTCCAATCGTTTTTTATTCGTATTAGACACGACCACTTTTAACCAATCGACCACGTTCCTACGAAAAAATCGTTATATTTATAAAAATCGTAGAAAAATTTTCAGTTTTCTTTAACACTAGAATTGCTGGGTTTGCTTGTTTGAAGACAATCCGTTCTTTAGGCTTTATAGATCTGCAGGAACTTGATTTTAAATGAATGCCTTCACTTTCATGTGCTTGCCAATCCTTTCATGATCAGATCCAGGGAGCAAAAGGGGCTTAAATCTTTAAATTTTCCGGCAGATAACCTAATTTTTTGGGACAGTGACCTCCTCAAGACAGTAGTTAAAGTAGAATAAGTTTCTTACCGTAATTGCTGACCAAAAACCAAACCTATTGTATATTGCCTCGTTATTGTTATCAAAAACATAAACAAAACTTTTTCAATCCCGCACATAAATAACATAAATTAACATTAAATTATTTAAAGACTTTACGTAAAGGTTTATAGTAATTATCCGTTTTTTTAAGTTTTGACAAGGCATGCCAGTTGTTGAGTGAGCTGCACTTCTCCCTTTTCCAAGCCAAGTTCTTATGTATGGCTCTGGATTTCTCTGAATGACGTTAAAAACTTCGCATTGAAGATTACTACAAAATTTGTCAAAGTGTTGACAAACATCAAACACAAATTGAATGTTATTGATACTGCTGTTTATTATTAGCAACGTTTATTATGTTTAGTAATTGTATAGCTAGAGTTATCATATTTTCAAGGGGGCAAACTGGGACACTCGTTAACAAAAAAAATTTGTCCCCAAAAAGTAATGTTTTTTAAAAATAAAGGTATTCACTCGAATCAGTCTCCAATATCAAAATTATTGTCCCCAACAAGAAATGTTCCCTTTCTACAAAAAAGTCTTCTTTTTAAACCAATCTCGGATTTCATGATTTTCATCCTAAAATTCAAGTGTTCTCTAAAAAAAAAGTTTTCTCCTTGAAATTAGTCTCGGATTTCATGATTTTTGTCTCTGAAAACTAGTGATCTCGGAAAAAAACAAGAAAGAAGGGACTCTGCATATGGAATCTGACTTCGATTTGTGGCGGAATTTCTGCCAAAATAGGCGGGACAGAGCCCTAAAAATCGGGATTGTCCCGCCAAAATCGGGATGTATGGTAAATTTATATTTAGCTACTAATTTGTCTTCTTGAATGTACTTTTTTGTTTATTTCTAGGATTTATGTAATGCATTTTTTATATAAATCCTAGAAATAATGCATTTATATAATAAATAAAGCGTTTTTTCATATACGCTACATCAGTTTGTTAAACAAATTTTAACAGATTTTATGACTTAAAAATTACAAAAATTGACAAAAGTTGATCTTAGATAGAATTTGGTGTTTTCAGGACACTACTTAAAGTTTAATCTTGCTAAATGAAGTTATTCCATGTCCGAAATTAACAAATTTTGCACTAATTTTTTGCATTTTTGCTCAAAATTTGACGCATGTTTTTACATGCAAACATAACGAACCATAAATGAATTTTGCAAGAAAATTATGTAATACTATAGTAAATATATGGACAAAATTTCATGATACATTTTCACTGCGGTCATGGGTAACCAAGGCATTTAGACTTTGACAATAAAAATTTCCACCTGCTAAACCTAGAATAAAAAAATATCGGTTGTAAAAAATTACTTGCTTCATAGCTCAATGTTAAAATAAAGCTATTAAACTTTGTCTTATAAAAATCTAATTCAAAACGATCACAAATTTGAAAAAACTAAAATTCTAGGACCACTATGTTTATTGTTATAATCATTATAAAACACTTGATTTAGCGTATGCTAAATCATACGCTGGGGTTTAATGGGTTGATACAATAATTTAAAAAAACGTGTGTTAAATAGCTAATTATGGTTTTGACTTGTAAGCTCGTTGTTAGCATTAATTAAACTTTTGATTGCATAAAATAACAACTAATTACAGCTTTCGAGCGGCAACGGTAAAGTAAAAACGAACTTAAAGCCAGACTGTTAGCAACAGTCTTTAAAACGTGACTAATCAGCCCGTATCTTTAGAAGGTCATGCTACGTTTAAATAATTGGTAATAGCACACTAGTTAAGAACTACTGGAACAAGCTGTAATTTTAAAGTAATCTGTTGCAGTGGTAGAGTTCATGCGATAAAGTGATTGGTATTTACTTCTATTATTTTTTTTATCAATTTGTCATAATTATTCAATTTTAAACTATAGCATGAATATTCAGTCATTTACCCGCTTTTACTTTTGTTTGTAGCAAAATCATCATTTTAAAAAGAGTCAAAAAAACAATGATTGCTTTCTGGCATATTTAAAAAAATTTTTTTGTAAGTTTTTGTTTTTGTTTGAGTGAAAAAATTCAAAGCAATGTATCAAGCTAACGTCTTTTCTCGTCATTCCTCTTGTCCGAGGAAAAAGAGGGAAAGAGAATTCGTTTTCTTTTTTTAAATCCATATGATTTAAATGATTTATTATTTTTTTGCCAGATTTGCCTCTTTTGATCGATTTCGAACATTTTTTCGCTGATAAACAATATCGCTGTTTGAAAGAAGAGCAGTTTCAAAGTACTGAAGATGTTGAAACACTATGTTTGGAAAAAGATTTTTGGCCTCATCGTCAACGAAAGAGCTGTTTGATTTACTCTTTTACCGGACGTAGAAATTTTGCCTTTGAAAACAGTCTTGGTTCTCAATTGGGATGTTCAGTACATGTTTTCAAGCCAGGTAGACTACAATAATTTTTGTCCAAAGCTTTGATAGCTTGCAACCGTTTTTACGCTATTGCTTTAATGAAATAGAAATAAGTCTAAGCTTACTCTGCCACATATTAGGGAATGCATAATCAAAATCACTTCTAGTGCTTGATATTCAAACGTTCGAGAAAATTTTCTCCCACCGCAGTCATTAAGGCAAATACATTTTTTTTGATTTAATAGCTTTTCTTTTCATCATTGTTTTTATCTATTTGAAAAGTTATCTGAAGAAGTTGAACAAACGAAAGCTTGTAATGATATTTATCTGATTTTTTGTTAAGAAAAGTATTTTTTTGTTGCAAACCATGGCTCATCACAAATTAGTTTTCTCTTCTTTTTTTCTGTAAATGCATAACTCGCAGATTGTGAATTCTTTCACAACGCGCAAGATGCAGCTAGCTTCATTTACACCGCTTATCAAAGCTCTACTCGAGAATCCAAAAAGACCGGTTGAACTAGGTAACCAAAATACCTGCACTGAAGCAAAACTGTGTTAATTTTTATTTTTGCCGGCCCAATAAGTAGAGTGCCGCGAGACCGAAGTTCTTAAAATAGTTCTTCTGGCTAAGAACAAATGGATTCGTCAGATAAACTTATCTTTACGAATAGAAAAAACTACGGTTTCAGATTATAAAGAATATATTTACAAAATTAAAAAACTTAAACAATTTTTGTAAAACTAGATTCTCAAGCTTCACCAAACTCCAAGAACAATTTACAGCGTCAAAACTGAGAATAATCACTGAACAACTTTCTACTGACTAACTTTAAGAATAAATTAGCATTCCGATGGCTAATATTTCACTTAATAGTTCGTATACAAGAATATAGGCTAAAACATTTCTATCTCACTATAGAATTAATTTCCAAAGCATCAACTGACTCTTGACTACTTAAATACTAAAACAATATCACACAGGCGAAAGTAACACAAATGATTCCTAAGCACTTCTCAATTGGAATGACTCATAAACTTTACAACGCGATAGAGATACATCAGCCAAAATTATCAGATAAAAATTGAAATTACTAAAACGGACAAGAAGTCTTAAATTAATTATTAAATAAATTTAGCAATTGGACATAGCAGTTCATTACGTCACAATACAATCATAAGATACAATGATAAAAGTTACATAACTCGTCGTCGTCCTTTTTGCTGGTGCCAAAGCACTACGCACAGCTGCCTTATTTTTAATCTACTTAACAGCTGAATATTGCGCACCAGTCTGGTGTCACAGCGCTCACACTCGCTTTATAGATAGTGTCTTAATTGACGCCTTGCGCATAGTCACTGGGTTCCTGCGTCTCACTTCAACGGACTACTTACCAATACTTTCAGGCATCTAGCCAGCTAAGCTTCGGCGACTGGGAGCGACACTCTCCTTGGCTAACCGTGGATCTCTGGACCCTGATCATATCTTGTACGGTCTTTAAGTGGGTTCTTACATGCTCGCCAAGAGAGATTAAGATCTAGACGCCCATTTGTGCCAGCTGGGCGGAATCTTTGAAACAACCTTGCCGGAGTTGGTATGCGTTTCTGAGTAAACAAACCATAAATGGAACGCGGAGTATTGTGAGAGTGCTTTCAGGCTCCGTGTTGTTATACCCAAGACCAGTGTCAAGCCTGTTGGAATGAGCTTGCCGCGAACAGCTTGGGCTAAGCTCAACCGCCTGCGAAATGGTTTTGGGCGATTCCATTCGTCCATGCACAAATGGGCTCTCGCTCCTTCACCGAATTGCGAGTGCGGCGCCGCTGAACAAAACGCAGACCATGTTCTAATAGCGTGCCCCATACATCGGATACCGCATGGAGCACGAGGTCTGACGGTTTTGTTTGACAAACATCAATGCTGGTTTAACAACATCACTGCCAGCATCTGATCCAGACAGTACAGCAGCCTGGGATAGTAAAAGGATAAACCCTCGATCCCAGTCCTGTTTGTGTCTGACCTGGAGTGGATGCCCTTCTGAACGACGACGACGAGTTGCATAACCGATAATATTGAATTAGTTTAACAGTAATAGCTGATACCAATCTTTTTGTAAATACTCTAAGGATTGCCATATAGGTTTTTTTAAGGTCAAATCTGAGAAATTTGGCTTTTTGGCCTTTTTTTGGACTTTTTTATGAAGCAAAATCTTATTCTTAAAAGTTAGAATTTTTGTTTAAATATTTCAAGTTTGCAAGAAAGTTATAGAATTTTCATTGTTGACTAAATCTTCAATTGTCTTCACAGTAAATTTGAGACGTAAATAGAAATTTTGGACAATTTACATTTTGAATAAAAATGAAGATTTTGGACGCTGATAGAAAGTGATGACTTTTTTTTTAGTTTTCACCTTAAATTTGGGACAAAGCACAATTTGTTTTTTATGTTTGGCTTCTTTTGACAGTCTTGTTGGGCTTTTTTGAAAATTGGTTGAGCAACCCTGATGCTCTAGACAAAATTACGTGCAATGGTTTAAAACTTCTGTCAATCAAAGCGCTTAAATAAAAATGTTAAACGAATTTTAATAACACACTTATTAAAACAACTTTCAGACAAAATAAATAAGTAGGAAGTGATGTATGGATATGTGATCACTACGCACGAAAAGATGAAGTCATAATCAAAAGCTTAAAAATTACTGTAAACAACTGAAAATCAAACACTAAGTAACATGGTTAAGATTAGAATTATAAATGAAGCGTGGCACCGCTAAAACACTATTAGTTCATTTTGATTGTCACTGACCTGACAAAAACTTGACAGAGATCTCAGAAAAATTTTTTAGGTCGCAACATCAAACCAGCTTATCACTGCGCCTAAAGCTCGCTCTAACAGTTACATAAACTAATAAACAGACTATGATTTGTTGACAATTACATCATTATGCGACTCTGACCGATCAAGCGGGTCAAGAAAGAATAGTTTTTTTTAATTTCACCATGAAAATTTTTTTTCCAAAAAATATATTTTTTAAAAATTACGAATTCATTAAAAAAAATAACTATAAGCCCTTCCTCATTTTTAACATTTTAACAAACATTGACCTTGGAATCTAAAAAAAGATAAAAAAATTAAAAGTTATGTTGCATTATTTTGCAATATATCTTGACACCAAATATTTGTTCAAATTTTCAGAAAATTTTTTTGCTTTTATAAAGTGTTTTTACAGTTTTACTTTCAAAAATATTTTTATGAAAAAAAAATTATTTTTTTAACTACCACAAAAACAAAAATTTGAATTAAGTTGCATTGATAGAAAGTTTACCAGCGAAAGTAAATTCAGAAGAGTTTTAACAATATTTTCTTGATCGTTATTCTCAACAGGGGAAATCCTGATAAATCATGGGAAGGTCAAAGTTCATCGGATAGGAATCTTTCATCAAGACAATAATCAGTTTGGTCCGAACAATTGGAACATGCTCACGTTAGGTTAAAATTTTTTTGGAATATTTTATATTTTTGTTGTCACGTAACTTCACAAACAAAGCTTTGGGAGAGCAGTGATTTAAAGCTGCTCAAATGGTTGCAGGTTAAGCATCAAGTGAGTCTTAACAGATACTTCAGAACAGTATGCTTCCAATTTTTGTACTGTGGTTCAATTTTCAAAAAAAAAAAAAAAATGGCCCGCCGATACATCTGAGATATAAAGCGATCCAATCGAGTCAACGATGACTACAAAAGAAGCAAATCTGTGCTTGAGCCAACTAACTTTAAAGAAACTAATTTAAGAATGTTCATTGACTGTGGGCTAGAAATTAGACCCGAGCTATCTGTTTGTGAATTGATGTCGCCAAGATATTTTAGAATAGCGGTTGCCAACACTTAGAACTTCATGATCATTAAATGTATAATATTCTATTTCGCAAATCAGTAATGTAAATTTAGAAAAAAAAGTACTGTAAATATATTGGTACAAAAACACAAATTAAATTTTATTCGAATATTGCACATTTTTAGTGTAATATTTGCAAAATTATCTGCAAAAATAGCAAAAACGTCACTTACTCAGGAAGAATTTTGCTAATAAAAATAGCGAAAATGAAAAAATGTATAATTCATATTAAATTTTGTTAGTTGTCATTTTTTTATTCTGCATGTTCATGAGATACAAATTGTACCCGTCATCTCAGCGGAACATTAAAATTTTTTCACAGAGCACAAATGGTCCGTGAACCAGCAGTTGGTGACCGTAGTTCTAGAGATACTTTAGTATTGTTTTAACGATGAATAAATTTTAAATTTTTTGTTCAAGTCTCGCTACCCTTGCCACTTTGCCGTGCCTTTGAGAAAAACACTTTAAGTTGTTTTCTATGGTTGGCAGTCTTAGCAACTAACCGCATAAATTTTAGTGATGTCTTTCTATAAAAACTAGAAAGCAAATAAAAAATTTTAACCGGACAGCAATATTTTGGTAACGGTCAAACCGCTAGGTAGCAGTATTTCTTAACAGCTCCATTAATCGTACATCGACAATTGAGCGCTGTGTACAATCGAGCGTCTCGACTAACTCGTATATTGTGGTAATCATAGCCATACCAGCCCAAAAAATTTTGTGGGGGCAATGAAGTATTGCCCAAATTTTGTGACGTTTGCCCAAATCATGATTTTATAGTATATTTCGGATATGACAAAAAAATTGTCTGAGATTCTCAGACAAAAAACCAATTTTGTCCTAAAATCATGGTGATCTCTAAAAAAAAAAAGGTCTTCACTTAAATTCAGTCTCCTAATTTTCAATTTTCGTCCCAAAATCAAGGTGTTCTCTAAAAAAAAAAAAAAAAGGTCTTCACCTAAATTTGGGTTATTATTTTTTGCAGTTCCTCACCGTCACCTCTCTAAATTTCCTGACTTTGCCCAAATTTTTCGTATCGCTGCCCGAAAAATTATGGTTTTGCCCAAATATTTTCTTCTCACTGCCCAAAAAATCTTAATTTTGCCCAAATCTTCGAAACTTGGGAGGGCAATTGCCCCCCTGCCCCCCCGGCAGGTACGGCTATGGTGGTAATGATGTAGTTTTGATAACGGTACCGTTTAAAAAGGAATGCCGATGATAATGCACTAACCGCAGCATTGTCCAGCGCCCAATTAACCATGCACTAAATTGTCTTTCTTCATTTGTCGGCGCTCCTTTGCACAGCGCTCAATTGCTTTGCGCTGAAATGTCGCGGTACGCTATTAGCCATCTTTTTAAACTGACTTGTGATCAAAACTGTTTGAGTTTTTGCTTGGCTGGAGTATATGCTTCTTTCAAAAACATCGTTCACTAAATGTCCACTTTTATTGAATTAACTAAGTTAACCATGCTAGCATAATTTAAACAAAAAATTTATTGTCAGCAAAAACCCCAACCAAAAAGAGTGGCCTAAAAAGTTTTATAATTTAAAACATAAAGTTTTATTGCTTAATTCAAAATAACAAGCAACGTTTTCAAAAACGTTGTTTTTCAAAATTGTAAAAGTGGACATAGAACTAAGTAATACTCTAAAAAACAATCCAAAAAGAAGGCAATAGATATAGAAAGAAGGTACCTATTTAATGATATTTTTGGCTTTTTCCCATTAAAAAAATTTAAAGATTGCGTGAAGTAAAAGATTTTTCTTCCCAAAGCTTCTTTTCATCTGAAAGAAGTTAGCCAATGAGAGAAAAGATTAAGAAATTTTAAGAAATTTTTAAAGAGTAATTCTTTCAGCCAATAAGAACTCTGCTTTCCCCTTTATAACTCAATTCGGTTTCAATTCTGCTTTATTCTGACGATTTCCCCTAAAGAGTGTCAAATAAAAAGCTTTGGGAAGAAAAATCTTTTACTTTACGCAATCTTTAAATTCTGTACGACCAAACGTCTATTAAAAACATTTAAAAACTCTGGACGAAACATCACATTTTATTTCCTACATACTATACAATCAAAAGCACATTTTTGTTTTATATTTTTTCAGGCAAACTACTTTCATGCGGTGAAATGTCAAATTCTAATTGTAATGAAACTCTTCGTCTGTTTATTTTCTTTAAAAAAAATTGATAAAACCTTTTATGGTTCTAATGCAGTGGTTTTCAACCTTTTTGGTGGAGGGGAACCCCAATGAAACATTCCAGACGCTTGAGGAACCCTTGTGCAATAATTTGATTTCTTATGCAAAAAGCATTTGATTATGCAAAACTTTGTCCTAGGCTATCTTATTTTTATTCTTCTTGTTAAATACACCATAATACCATGTTATTTCATTGGATGTATATTAATCTTTTTGCAGTTCAACAAGACTAGCTATAGCAGCACCTCAAAAATGAAAAATAGCATTATTTTAAACTTTTTGAAAGCTAGACGCATTTTATATTGGAACAATTGTAAACAATACAAAACTAAAGGCGCGTTTACAGCCGTTTACAGTACTTTTTTCTTTCAGAGCGATCTTGGTTTGTTTTATTGACGCTCAAAAATTCACTCATGTTATCGAGAAAAAATGAGTGGATTTGAGCGTCAATAAAACAAACCAAAATCGCGCTGAAAGAAAAAAGTACTGTAAACGGCTGTAAACGCGCCTTAAGGTTATCAAAAGGTTAACTTTCATTATTAAAGACAATTTTGCGTTATCAAGAAAGGCGAGATACGCCAATTTACTGCTGTGAATCGGTCAAGCGTGAAATAAGTTTTACAGAAAGTAACAACTTTGCAATGCTTACGATTTCATATTAAATTAACCTGGCAGAAAGGAAAATGCTTTGCCGACCGGAAAAAAATTACGCGGATCGTTGCTGGTCCGCGGACCGGCGGTTGAGAACCATTGTTACAGACGACTTCAGATGAAACACACAGCATGTCATAATGCGAATTGATTATTAAATCAATTATGCAACATCACAATGCCAACTAACTAATACTGTAATGATACTGTAATGAACAGAGAATTATAGTACCGTACAATACAGTACAGTAACCTACTGTCCTGTAATTCATCCCTGTTCATTACCAGTTAGTTTGCATTGTGATGTAGCATAATTGATAATTTTCATTTGGCATTATGACGTGCTATGTGTTTTAGCCAAAGTCGTCTGTACTATTAAAAATATAATACTATTAAAAACTACTACAGACTTGATTAAACTTATATAATTGCAATGGGACTTAATAGATCAAAAATCACTGTATATTTAAACAATATGCGTACAATACAATAATAAAATAGACTCTCGGATTTGAATGTGCACTTGCGGAACCCCTGGACTGTTCTGGCGGAACCCTGGTTGAAAACCACTGTTCTAATGTAACGCGCTCAATTGCTCTTTTCAATCTTTACAGTTATTTAAAAAATTTGAGTGTTCGTATTGTATTTAAAGAGTCAATACGAAAGCATTTGAATCACACTCGAAGACGTTTATCTCTTCTTCTTCTCGATATCGACGGATGGTATCGCAACGGTTACGCTGAGCGCATTCTGGAAGAGATGTTGAGATCAGGTACCGCTAAAGTGGTTTGTATGGAAATAGAAATCATATTGACCCGAGGCCGAGTAGGCAGGAGCATCGCATCGAAGGCGAGTGCGGCCAATGCTGTTTTTGTTCAACTCCTGCTCTTGTCGTTCTGCTGTGTTCCTGAAAAAGACTTCAGCGCACTTACGTTTGCTGGACGGTCTCTGAAAATAACTCAAATTTCAATCGTATCACTACGTAAAAATCAATAAAAAATAAAAAAAACAAATGAAAAATTTCAACCGGACAGCAATATCTTGGCATTCTTTATCTTACTCAGGCTGCACACATTTCCCAAAACCGCGGTTTTCGTTTCAGTTCCTTAAAAAAGTAACTTTTTTTCAAGCAAATGATACAAAGCCTTTGATGACTAAGTTAGTAGAAACTGAATTCGTCCATCGAACAGGAAGTTATCGGTGTGTCGGTCAAATGCAAGTAACGTTTCGCTTGAATGGGAGGATTTCGGATCACTTTGTTGAATTGAAACGGATCAAAGGAATCCTCACAATTATGACGCGATATTTTTCTGTCGGTTATCGCACGTTTTCGGTGACGAACAACTTTCGAAAAGGAAAAGACTTATTGACGACATTGATGTTCGACCCGCTTCCCATCACGTGGAAAGCCGCCTACGTAAATTTGCGCTCCGAACTGTGCTAGGAAAAAGACCGGGTTTGTAAAGGTTGGTGGCTTATTAGAAAGCAATAATTAAAATTCTTTTTCCCGTTTCGCTCCTTTCAGGGTGCTAACTTAAGCTCTTGTGTCGTACAAGTAAAGATCCCGTAGAACGGGAAATTTTTGAGGTGAACTTGTAATTATTCTCCCATTTTTCTTTATAACTTTGGTTTTCTTCCTTGTATTTTCGTTTCTTGCTTTATCAAAGTTGCTAAATAAAAGTATACATAAAATTTTCATTTTTTTTGAATTCTAACCAAAACCGGCAGCATTTACTTTAAAAAACCCACACCTTTATGCTAGGAAAGGCTTGCAGCTCTTCACTTGACTTAATAGGCTGATATCCTGTTCTAAATTAATAGTTAGTTTATTGGTAGCTTACACGGCCCCGTTCACGTATTGTCTGTGCTGATATTGCTAACTGTGTAATGTGCACGGATAAATTAACTAGCAAAAAATTAATTTCTGACATTATAAGATTTCCTTATTTTTATTACGTTTAGTGCGTATCTGCGGTATGTCGTCCATTATTACGTTTAGTCAGATGCTCTCTCAATAATATAAAGACTAATTGTCGCTTTACCAGTCTTTTTATTGCGTAATTTCTTTGAGCATATATTCAAACCTTAGCGCTAATCAATACACACCCACTGCAACTTTTAGCAAAAATTAAGACAGTGGAAAAACAATTTCGATTTATAATAAGAATCCAGAGGAGCGCAAACGAGAATAATTTTTTACAATAAAAAATTTTTTAAATTGTTTAAATTGCAGTTAATGCAGTTAAAAAAACATTAAAAAAAATCTTGATATAGACTAGTATTATATTTTAGCCTCTTTTTAGGTTATCATCAATTCAATCTTGTTTTGATGAGATATTTCCAGCCGGGAGCATGATAATAACTGCTGAAAGTCTTTTGAACTCAACTGAGTTAATGTGTTAATCGAAGATTTTGACGAAGACCAAGAGTGTTTAAAGAAAACCCAGATTGTTTGTTTAAAACTCACGTAGTTAGTGTAGACAATAAAAAAATTTCAAGTGAAAAAAGAAACAAAACTTATTTGCAAAAGGTCCAATTTTTACTTTTATTATTGATTTTAAATTATGAATTAATTGCATTTAGGAATTGAAATTGCAATGGTAAAATATTGCAAAAAAATATTATTAAAAAAAATTCGATTCATTTCCGTATAGTTTAAAAAAAACTGAAAAAAAATTCATTGTAATAAAAAATCTATAATTTTACATTGATTTTATTATGGTTTATTTATTAATTTATTATACTTTAGAATTATGCTAAAATTTCTTGTTATTGCTTGAAAACCTTTAAAATTAAATCATTACTGTATTCAATTTTTACAGTTTGAATAAAATTTAAAGATTGTTTTACGTGAATAACTCAATGACATTTTACGTAAATTGTGTTTAAAAAGGTAATAAATCTTTAAGTAGATTTGCATTGAACTGTTTTTTTCAGTATAACGTTAAGCATATGACTTTATAGATTTCCTAATCTTTAATTTCTTTTCAACTGCTGCACAAATTGGCTGAATAAAAATAAAAATTGAAAGTGTAGTTATACAAAAAATATATATTGAACTATTGTATTTGATTTGCCAATAAAACCAGAAGTTTTGATATAATATTGTCTGCATTATACTCTACTAAACACTTGTTAAATGAAAAAACACTTCGATTTATAAAATGTCTTCAATATCTATTAGGGATGTAGTCGAGACCGAGAGCCGACAATTTTTTCGAGACCAAGATCGAGATTGATACCGGCAAATTTCGAGACCTAAGATTCGAGACCGAGACCAGGAACAATCGAAACCAAGACCGAGACCGAAAAATTTTACCAAACTGTAGTCCATTTTAGTTTTTCCCAAAATAATAACTTTTTAAAGAAATAATCTAATATATTGCATTTTATATAAACATGCATCTGTATAACATCTTGGAAAGCGCTTTGCTCTGTGTGTTTGTATCATTAAACAATTCGCTATAAAAAAAACCCTCAACTAGAGTAGAACAGAAAAAGCCGAAACACGCAAGTCATGCTAATTAACAATTTAAAAAAAAGCAGAATATTTATTAAAAATTTTTTATAAAACTCAAAATGCTGAAGGCACAGTCGTCACGCTAATAGTTACGACTTCATTTAAATATCTGATTAGCTCGGCTATTTGTGTCGGCGTGTTGCAGTTACTGGATTTGTTGGCTATGTTTGGCTTACATAAAAGAAAATTTGTCTTATTAATGACCTGAAAAAATTAAAACTAATGGCGAATTTTGTAAAATAAAAACCGTTTAACAACTCGCTGGTTTTCTTTCAGTATTATCATTGTTTATTTTTTGTGTATGTTTTGGGTAAGTATTCGGATTAATTTTTAAGACGTCGTTTTTTCCTGCCGCGTCATATTAACATTGTTTAAGTTTACTTTAAAGCAATTTAGTATTCTGTTTTAAGCAATTAGATTCATACAGTGGCGTGTGCAGAAATTTGTTACGGAGGGCCGTTGAAAGCTAAAAACACGATGACTATAGTCTGTGATGTGTCTTACAAAAAAAACCCGTATGCAACAAAACAAGAGAGCCACTTTTAAAGATCCACTTAAAAAAAATTTATGTAATAATTTTAATATTAATTATTTTATCTTTATTTTTTTTATGCTGATGACTCCTTGACTTACAGGAAATTGTCGGAAGCACATAGAGCAACTACTAAGCTGTTACATTGACCTGCTTCTGGAGAAGCCCAGATTACTATCCGGTTGAAAATTATTGATTTAATTTGTTTTTTTAGTTTATATTTGGAAGCATGATCAAAATTTAGGAATGCTAGCTAAGACCCTCAAGAAGGGGAAGGTAAAGTGTTTTTCCATGGACATAAGAGAATGGCGAGAGAAGGCTTTCAACCGTGATGGTCTCGATCATGTTCGTCATCAATCACGGCGCTCTTAGCCACTCAACCACGCTCCTGACGAATGTAAACTAAAAGTGGGAACCTTTTTGCTCTTCACTTTTTTCAAACCCTAATTTTCTTTTAATTAAAAAAAATCTTTATTTTAACAAATTTTAAGTGTCTTAGTGCTACTACTAACCTCTGAGCATCAATTTTCATAGACGTTTTTTTTCCCTCAATCCTCCCCTTCCACGCATACGCCTATGGATTTATGGTCACAACTTTTTAACCGCTGGTTAACCGGGTTGTCGGAAGCGTGGTCGAATGTTTAGAGCAGTGGTTCCCAACGTTTTCGTACCTGCGGCACACTTTGGGACCTTTTCAAAATTCGTGGCACACTCGGACCAGAGTGCAGATCTTGATTTTTGTCCCAAAAAAGTAGTGCTCGCTAAAAAAAGTTCACACTATTGGCAAACACTTTTGGGAAATAAAATACTGATACAGATACAATATTCTATTTTCCAAAAGTGTTCCCATAATACAATGTGTCACGAACGTGACATGCATTGGTATGTCATCGAGACATTCGATCACAAGAGTCCGGTAACATCTGAATCTAGAAGTATTCAAGAGATTGCCGTAGAAAGTCATATTTTATCATGTGATTTCTGTTTAAACGTTAAATTTGATTTAAATGATTTTTCGATATTGCGCAAATGCAAATTAGAATTTCACACTAGATTACACAAAGCTGTATTTATAAGAAAGTCAAATCCTAATTTTAACTGTCAATTATACGCTAATGGAATAACATTTTTACATAACCAATTGTAAAAATCTGATCGTTTTTTCATTCATGTTTCACTTAATTTAATTTATCGTACTATGTTAACAGTGTTTGGAGAAGATCTTTCTTCGTCATATGCCTTGTAAGATTATTTAGTCAGCATTTATAACAATTGATTTTCAGTTTAAACTGAACTAAAGACATGAACCGCTATTTATTATGAAATTTGATGAGGGCTTATGTTAGCTGAAAACGTTTGTTTTATTTTGTCTTGTTTTTTCTTGCTTTAATAATGTAAATAAATAAATTCAGAAATGATAAATCTAATACAGCTGCTTTCTACAGCGATTTTGTGGTAAATAAAACAACCTCTTTCCCGAACTATACTTTAGATTACTCAGCAAGAAAGGGATATCAACTAAGGATCTAAGACAGATTAAAAAATGTGGGTTGAAAGTTATAAAACTTCAATCGGACATTAATTTTTTTAAAACCTGCGCCAACCTAAGTTTATGTCAACGATTTCTTCGGTTAAAACTTCCAAAACTCAAGATTTATTGAAACCACAAAGATATTTATCGTACGGTTGTTCTTAAAAGCTAAAAAAATAAGAATAATCACAAACGAGCGGAAAATAACAATTGTAACAAAAAATCCAATTTACTAAAATTAAGTCTTTTTGAAAAATTATGCCTATTTTCAATGCTAAAAGAAGATTTATAGTAAGAATCTCTAAAAGTGCTTTAGTCAATCATAGGAAGAAGCTTTTACGGCTTTGGATTAAACAGCGTAGGAAATTGCCTTTATTGCATTTATAATCCAAACAAAAAACAATCAAAAAATGCAATACTGTGTTCTCAGAAGCGTTTGCTCAAGTCAAATTTCTTTAATAGAATTGTAATCAAAAAAACGATTGTCAGATACCAGGATAAAAGATATCCGGTGAAAATATCAACTACAAAATATCAACAAATAAAATATTAAATGAAAAAAATATCAACTAATCAAACTATCTATAGACCAAAATATTAACGACCAAAATGTCAACTGACCGAAATATCAACTTTTGATTTCCAGCAGCCTTCATATGGTGGGATTGTGGGAGGTTAGTTAAAACTCAAAGCCTCTGTGCCACCCTTCGACGGAGTAATGCCTGCGAGACTTAATTTTGGTAGTTGAGATTTTGACAATAAACCGGGTAAAATAGATCGAGCACCGTGATTTATGCCGAACGTGACCACATGATTGGATTCAGAAGCTACTCGCAAAATTCTGTTGTGTCCTTGGCAAAAAAGACACTTTACGACTCTTTCCCTCTGCTTGGTAGTCTAAGCAAGCAATTTAAAATTTCAGTTATATCCAATAAAAATGAAAAACCAAAAGAAAAAGAAAAAAATTTCAATTGAACTGAAATATTTTGGCATTTCCTAAAGTGAATTGGAGTAAATGCTTGACAGTTGGTCTATGTATAGCGTTTCCAACGCTTTCCTGAGAGTTAGTAGGATAAAATAGAGTAAAAACAAATAAATTTAACAGCAGAATAATGAACTGTTGAAAAGCATTAAACTAAAAGATTGACTTGAACCATTACTATTTAGGCTACATGAATTATTTTTACTTTTCTACGGTAATTAAAAAACACCACAGATAAACATGAATAAATAACTACATGAATAAAAGAGAGAAAAATCATAGAAGCGTTTTGTGATGGTCATCCAGTTTGTGGTGGGTTGGTCCGGCAGAGGACGTCACCAGAATTAGATCTGTTGGTTGCAAAAGGCCGACTTGGCAACGCCTAGTTTTTCTTGGAGAAGAAGCAGAAGAGGGTTTGGATTCATCAAACTTGATTTGTGAAAAAGCCGTGTTTGCTACATGCACAGTATCACGAGCCTCCGTCGTGGTGTTCTTCGTCCTTTGCAAAATAAAGCGAATTAAAAACAATGATCTACGAACCACGAAGCTCGTTTTATCTTATTTCAAGAAACTTTTAATTTGATCGTAAAACATAATTTCATTAAACTGCACCGCTGTTGATTTCAATCAAAACTTATCGAAGCTGTTGAAGATAGATCACACAGAGTTCATCACGTATCCTCCTGACTTGCAGGATAGTTGGAGGTGTTAAACTTAAAACAAGCGACAAGTCTTTATCCCGACCTACTTCCGTGGATGCCAAAGTTTCTCGGAACAAAATGTTCTAACTTAAACTTAGAGCGGCTTGTTAAATCTGTCGAGCAGAGAAAAACTACATGCCAAACTAAGAAAAGCTTATGGCTATGAAAAAGAAATCACTCTTTTTTTGTCAATGTTGTTGCTTCTCTGACATCTTCATCTTCTCGACGACCAGTTTGTAAAATCGCTCGGCCGAAGTATCTTGAAATCTAAATAATTAACAGTTGTTACAGCACCACCACACTGTTGTTGTGTCATAGTGGAATAACGAAATTTTGATCGCAGAACAGGCAACCTATAATTGATGTTTGTGGTCT
Organism: Diplosoma virens; assembly: GCA_963680785.1. Classification (NCBI taxonomy): domain Eukaryota; kingdom Metazoa; phylum Chordata; class Ascidiacea; order Aplousobranchia; family Didemnidae; genus Diplosoma; species Diplosoma virens. Next base: position 30,863,288 of record OY796880.1, read on the forward strand.
GCCTGCTGTGTTGTTAAGATTTCCCAATCTGACTTTAGGTATTTCTGCTGTAGGGAGTCATTTGGTTTCACGTGATTGAAATAATTGTTTTTACCCGCTTTGGCTTTTAGTTATTTATTCCTGATTTGGTAATGTGTAGACTGTAGAAGTTGCAGTCTACACTTATTTTTCCGCTTGGAATTTATATTTTACTTTAAATAGAAAACCGGTCAGTGATTTTCATGTCGTAGTAAATTGATAGTTAAGGCCCAAGTGCTGTTTTTAGGTGTTTATTTGATTTCATAACTGAATTGATTTCGTTAGATTAACTTATTTGATTTCGTAACTAAAAAGAGAAAAAAATGTCTTGAATTTTATTTCAAAAAAGCATTTCTCAGAACTTTTTTATTTTGGAGTAACGCCAGCAAAAATCACCAAAATATGAAAATACAGAAAAGTAATTTTTAATAAGAAGTAATTATTTATGCCTGACTCAAGATTAAAAATTTACAAATTATAGTTTATTAACTTTTTAAAATTTGGCCAGGGGCGATCAGTGGGCGAGTAGGAACAGGCTGTGTGACGCAAAAATTGAGAAGTTTTTATGTGTTCCGTAAGCGAAAAAAGGTTGCGGAGCACTGCACTAGATGATGGTTCACTCGTACCCGGAAAAGTTTCCAGTGTGAACCGAGCACAAGTCATCTGGAGGAACCATTGTGTTCGGTGTCTATACTTTAGCAAGAACAAGAGTGAAAGTCGGTGTTCCAAAATAAGATTTCCACCTTTTGAATGACTTGTCAAAATCTTGCTTAAGCGAACTCACTTTCTGATTTTTTGCATTTATTTTGTTATTGATTTTTGTCATTGTTTTTTTTGAATAAATGCATTATATCATAAGATTTCAAAATTAATTAATTAGTTTATACAGTAGATTGGTTGATAAAAAACTTCGTGTCATTAAATTACGTTTTTTTTGCTTTTTATTGATATTTTTTCGAACACATCAACATGCCTTGTAGCAAATGGATTTAAACATTGTTTGTCGCACGTTTGGTGAAAAAAGTTTAGCTTTGAAACACTATTTTTTCATTCGTACTTATTTTTCCTCAACACCATCAATAGGACAACATCCTAAAAGTAACATTCAACCTTTTTACATAATTATTGTACTGTACTTTAAATATATACAATTTTGCTGTGAAAATCTAATCATATTATAAAATGTATCTGTTAGATCTTGATAAAATTGAAATTTTTTTATTCTAGATCTAAGCTCAATTCCGATTCCGAGTGCAAATAAAGAAAAAAAAATTCCCTACTTTTAACATAAAAATTTTAAATGCCAAGCACTTAAAAGTTATGTCATGGACCTGCAATAAACAAAAAATGAGGTAACAGAACGAATACAGAAGCTTTTAAGAAATTTTTTAGTTAAAAATAAAACTAACTGATAAATCGCAGAGCACTTTACTTTGCATCTGAAAAGTATTAATAAGATTCTTCTCACCAACACGAGCAATTCGTTTCTGACTTCATCTTTTTTAAAAGCGTAAAGAATAGGATTGATGCAAGAGTTAGCATAACCAAGACAAGCTGTTAGCGGAAAAGCCACCTGGTCACAAATCAAGCACTTTAAGTAATTTAAGTAAAGATTAAAGCAATTCAATATTTCAAGCCACATATGGAGAAATACGACTTGAGGGTACTAGTTTTGTGCTTCTGCATACATAACTGTTGCATCACATTTTACGTACGACACAATGATAACGCAACAGTTTGGATTCGTAAATTAATCGAATGATTTATAGAAGTGTTTTTTATCAATTTGTTTTTTCCCGAACAAACTATTTTTTGGCCGTCGATTTTAAGTGCTGTCCTTTTTTTAGTTTTCACTTAACTTTCTTGGTAAAAAATCCTTCAAGGAACCTTTAATTGCACGAGGGTATAAAAGGTTATTGCCGCTGCATTTATAATATAAAAATAATATCTTGTAATTAATCGAAATACATCACGTTTGTGACCAGTTTGATGTAACTTTTGTTGTTTGGTCACTGGTCACCAAACTACCCGCCAACCACATTGCTTCCTCAAAAAAGTTGAGATCAAAATAAAAATGATTCTTAAATTAAAGCAAATACCTATTGCAGGCCTAAATAATATAACAATAGTTTGATATCATTTACACAATTTGGAACGCATAGTTATTTCTGGTGATTTCAAAATCAATTCAAACACAAAACGATTAACTTTTTAAAGCTTAACTATCGAGATCTTAAATGTTTAGCAAAGCTCGCTTTTAATTTCTTCGGCACTTGAGCAAAATTGAAGCTCGTGTTCTCTTAATTGTAATAAAATTTGAGTTTTCGATTTTATTCCACCGGAAAAAGCCAATGTTAGATGTGAAAAAAGATTGATAAAACAAATGCAATTACGACACTATGACATGACAATGACGTCTTCTTTACCAATCTTAACTCGACCTCCGACAGCTAATGCTTACGACCTTAATCGAAACTATGAATAAAATCATCATTTTTGTGGGGCTTTCTTGTTTCGAAGTGAGTCTTAATTCAGTTAATTATATCTTGAAAAACAGGTTTACCTTTCAAAGACAATTTGATACCGCTCAGCTTAATTTATGCGATATTTTCACAATGAATATTTCGAATTGAAACTGCTTAACATGTTGTTATCAGATAAATATACCTGTAAGTGAAAATGCAGTGCAAAATAGTAAAGCGCTTTCTTAGTATTGGGCCTGTAGCCATGCAGTGAACTTCCAGAGGCAATTCTGTGGCTGCGACACAGATATAACGTGTCGATGCTGAAGAATTTAATTTCTTAAAGATTGAGTACTAAAGTATTTTCGAAAGTACTTTACAATTTTTCATTTTTAGGGCCTGAGGGGGCATGGCAAAGTGGCCTCCCCCCTCGGTACGCTAGTGTAGACATATACTGTACAGTATATATCGTGCTACAATAAAACTGAATCCTAGTTATAAAATTACTGAAAGTTTTTACTCTTCAATTGTTGCTTTTTGCGTAAATGCTTTGTGGAGATTTGATAAACTGAATTTAAGATTTAACCATTTAATATTTAATTGATTTAAAATTTAGATAATAACAAAAAGTATTAACTTTAAAAGTTGTAAGAAAGTCTCTAAAAAATTTGTGACATCGAACATTATGAAAATAATAAAAAGTTTTATTAGAATTGTTTAAAAAAATTTTCTTTTTTTCTTTTTAGTAAGGGTTTTAGAGTTTAATTAATTTAAAAGGATTCAAGCCAGAAATTGGCAAAACCTTTTTTTAACAAAAGAGATCCTTACGATTACTAAGTGGAAAGATTTTACTTTAAGTCACCACATTTTCCGCCGACACAACAGCGTCTACATATGACTCGGATTACGCTTTTTTTCTTTTTATTTTCTTTCTTTCTTTTCATTTCTTTTTTTATTTTTTGGTTTCTCTTAAAAGGTGCTGCAACCACGCACACTTGTTCTTAAAAATCTCTTCTTATCTTGATTGCATGCCACAACGTTTATCGTTTTGTTGCCTCTTCCTTTTTTTTCTGTTCTGCTTTTTAGACTTACAAATTTCCTATTTCACTATGTTTTTTATGGCGAAACTGAAATAAAAGATACTGATACTGATACTGATACTGAAGTCAGAACTGAGGATAGATTATTTAAAGGGTCTTTTGTCGTTGAAAGTCAAGTGAAAATTCAAAAAAATTTAAGAACAAACTTTACTTCAAATCAAAGAGCCGAAAGATTTTTTTTCTATATTAATAAGCACAAAAAACGTTTTTAGTTCATGGGTTGGTCCTGGTCCGACGTCGCCATTGCTAAACCAATTTATTGACCGAAAGTAACAGAAAGTTCAGTTCAATTCAGTTCAGTTCAGTTCAGTTTCTTTTATTTATGCTCCGCCACATAAACAAAATAACAAAATGTTGAAAAGTTTGTAAGTTGTTGAAAGTAGGGTATAGAAAAAGGAAGAGGCAACAAAACGAGTTGACGTTGTGACTTGCTAATTAGCGATGAAAAGTGTAACCTGTTGTATCATATAAAAGCAAGGTTGCTTCACCTCATTATAAAGTTGTGTAAAAAATAGAAAGAAAAAAAGAAAGAAAATACCGAGGTTATTTGCTTAATAAAACGCTTCTATGAGAGCGGTGCATTGGTGGGACCATAGCAGAGTTTGGCTCGAAGAATATGATCAGTCCTTAAAATATATGCAAGAACATGAACATATTCCACCAGCCTAACAGGCAAACAAACCTACCAAAAGAAATCCTGTTGTGGATCAAAAGATCATTTCTCATTCAAAGGATCAAAAGTAATAGAAAATGACAAAAATCACCGACTGCCCCGTCCTGATTCAAGTGTTTTTTTTTTAAATAGAAATTAAATAGGAATTTATATAAACATTTCTGAATTTTAAGCTCATTTTATCAATAAAAGCGTTTAGTCCAGTTAAAAAACAAAACAAAACTGGTTGTATTGAAAAAAGCAAAGAAATTAAGTTGAGTAAAGAATAATAAGGGTTGAAAAATTAAAAATTTTTAATTAAAATTTCAATCTTATTATGAAAGATAAATTTTTTGGTTTACATTTAAACACAATTTGTTGTAGGCTTATTACACGAGTACGCTTACATTACAGAGTAAATAACTTGATTACTTACGCTGTAATCAACATCAGAAATATCAACTGCGTATAATATGGTGATTATATGATTTGGCAGCCAGCATGTAACAAACGCTCCTATAATCCAAAGAATCAAGTTGTTAACCTGGAAAATCCAAAAATAGATTAAAAAAATAAAAACTTAGTAATCCAAATGTTTTAGCATCGCACCAAACAATACTATAGCAAAAGTTGTTAGCTATCTCTAAAATATCTACAGACATTATACAGTACCCAAGCCTCTCCATTTATAAACGGCGTTAATCTCATCAATAACAATAATAAACTGAACTCAGTCCTACTTATTTTTCAATAGAATAAGATTAATGGATTACACTACGCTTCACTTCACTAATCAAAATGTTTCGTGAACGACTGAAATCGGCAACCCCAGCAATTTAAATGAGGACTGACTCGGGTTGTGACTAATGATCGTGGGGTTAAAAATGACTGTCCTTGTACGTGTGATATGTTTTTTCTTTATATTTATTTCAATTTCTAATTTGTTTTTTTTTTTTCTTTCAAAATTTCTACAAGAATGATATCCTTCAAAAATTTCTACTCTATTAGTTTTATATTCTTTTTTGTCTGTTTTGCTAACATTTCTCTCATAAATGCATCTACATTCTCATTAACTGCAGTGGCCGAGCTTATATAAAAGAAATTGATTAATTGATTATTTTAAAATTTTCCTTCTGCTTGTTTTAACTTCTGACGCAGAACTGTCGCTTCTTTTCATGATGTCTATTGAAATCTGTTCGTTTAATATAATTTATTGTTTCATTTGATAACGAATAATGAAACGGGAGTCCATTACCTTCTTTTCAATTATTCTCATGCTTTCCCTTCCATCTTGTTTTTTTTTCCTTAATGCAAGAAAAACGAAGAAATAACAGAACAGAATTGCAAAGAAAGGGATAAAAAATCCAACTCCTGTTCGAACGGCAAAATACACGTATTGAAGCGTTTCAAGATCGTAAAAATCCCAAATGCATCGATCTAAATTTACGCAGCCAATTGTGGGTTTTACCTTAAAAAAAAGATTCTTTAATTTTAACAGAACTGCCAAGCCAAGTAGTTCGGGTACGTGACACGATTTCACAAATTACAAATGATTTTATTGCTTTTCATGTGATTACACCATATCTTATAAGTTTTTGCTTTACAGTATTTCACCGGTTTTGTTCTTTTCATCATAGATTTATTGTTTCTGTTAAGCGTTAAAAGTTTTTACTTTGCATCGAAACAAAAGGTCGAATAAAAAGTAACTCGTCGACAGCACGGCCAGTCCATCGAACAAAAGCGCCGCATGGATAGCAAGCGCGATCGACTCGATCTCATTTTAAAACCTTCTTGCGCCATTGTATTGAATCTTTGGAAAAGACATTTTGCGTAGTTTTTCTGCTTGCGGGTCTAAACAAGCAGCTCTAAGCTTTAGTCATGTTGCTTTTAGATTGAATATAAAACTAAGAACAAAATACAAAATTTCAGCTGGCAACAATATCTTAATTGGTGTCTTCGAAAGCAGGTAAGGATAATCGCAGGGGCCTAGAACGTTTTTAACACCGTAGCCAAAAAAAATTAAAGCGCAATTGTTGTGGCCCAATGTGTCCAGTCTTCACTTTCATTCCACATCCAATTTCACCAAATCGTTTCCGACTTATATTGAAGGCAAAAAAAAGTCTTCACTTTCATTCCGTACCCGATTTCAAGAAATCGTTCCTTCACAACAAAAAAATACCCCCTGAATATGTTTCAACACTTTTTCACACCATCTCTGCGTGGACCACCTAAAAACTTGCTGTGGCCCACTGATTGAGAATCCCAAGACAATCCGTTTATGGTTGCTTAAGTTCAACACCTCCGACCTTGTCCTGAACATCAGAATCATAAATAGCGTAATACCGATAAATCTTTGTTACTTACTGCTCTTAAAACGATGCTTTTGCTCGACACTGCAAGTGCCAACAACCATATAATAGTACTGATTATCGTGGCGTTTCTTTGGTTGCGAAAACGTTTTGCTTTAAAGGGATGGACGACAGCGATAAAACGGTCAAAGGCCATCGCCACTAAAAAGAAAACGCTCCCGTAAAGATTGAGCAAAGTGATGCAGCTGAAAACTTTACACGCGGCAACTCCAAACATCCACCTGAAATATAAAAGCAGCAAATGTGAGTTAAAAGGTGACCAGAAATTTAAAAAATTCAAAGGCTACTTACTACTGGTTTTATGGGGGAATCTAGCAGATTGTCAGTTTCGATACAAAAAATTTTGAAGGCTTTTTTATTTCAAGTTTTATTGGTATAATCATTTAAAGAAATGCAAGTTTGCATTAGCTATTTCAAGTATTATCATGTCCAAAATTACTTATGTAAAATATAAAAAGAGCAATAATAACTTTTCATACAAAATAGGCAAACCAAAATAATATTTTATTTATATGCAGTTATAAGTTTCATTTGCATTTCTTCAATCTTGACTTCCGTTATGAATACAGCAAAATGGTATGGTCAAACATTTTTTTCATTTTACTGTACACAAATATGATTTTTTTTGTATTTAGGCTTTATTCAATTAAAATAATTTTTTGATATGATGCCGAATGGATTTAGTGGTTTTATTAGTTTTTGTACAAAATAAAGATCATCAATCATCACTTAAGCGCTGCTAACGTAATGATGTTTCTTGCAATCAAACCGATCAAATAAATCAGCAAATAACATCGCAGCAGAGTGGACATATGTCATGTAGACTTGGGAGGTGAAAGATTCTTTTGGTCTTCTGTTTCCATTGCATCGAGTGATAGTCTTACCTGCGACTTACATAACAAAACATAAATGCTTTCAAAAAAATTATTTTTATAATATAGTTTCCAAAAAAACAAAACACTTTTCATCAACATAAAGCTAAGTGAAAACCGAGAAAAAGCTTTTTTTCTGCAATTAAGAACGCTAAAATTGCTTTCTTGCTTTGAATACAAGTATTTTTTGCTTTGATTACAAATTTTTTTTGTTTTCACGTAGTATTTTAAGGAAAGTAAATTCGCTGGTACTTTTAAGTTAAACTAATTCTGAAAAAACGATCGGCAAGAGTAAAAAAGATTGTGCATCTCTGATCTTTTCAAACAACAAGAAAAAAACAACTTTAAGTTGTTAATTGACTTGGACTTTATTACTATCCTAAGTTATCTTTTTTAGGTTTTAAACATAAACAAAGAAGTGCGTATCATTGGACCCTAATAGGGAAGTGTTTTGTATCACTTATTTTTCGAAAGACATCAGTAAAATTTTTGTTGTTTCAGTCTTTTTACTAAGTTTCGATTTTAGTTAATCAGTTTGTTTGCCTTTGCAAAAATATTTGCAGCATAAATCTCGTCCGGCGGAACCGAGTAAACTCTAAATTTAACGCCTTCGAAGTTGTCAGGAGAGTGAAGGAAATAAATGGTGATAATGATGATGATGATGTTGAAAAAAAAAGAAATACTTTGGCAGCAAGAAAAATAGAGTAAAAAGAAAAAAATTATGAATTGCTAAAGTTTTGTGGCGTATCTTACTACTTTTTCAAAAATACCAAAGTCTGATGAATAATCCAAACTGGATTTTTTAAAGTTTAACATCATTGATATTTATAACTTTTAAATAATTTAGTAAAAGTACTTGGTAATTGATTTGCTAGCGATAGAGACGTGCGTAATTGCCATATATTCTTATATTTGCTAGTAAGCTCAATGATACATAAAAGCAGACTTTACAAAGTGCATTTTTAAACAAAGCAACTAGATGAAGTTCAATACTGACAATAAAATAAAAAGTTTTTTTACATCAAATTTTCATTTAGTTTTACTATAAATGAAAAAAAAGATTACCTTTGATCGAAAAAATATTGAACTGCCCAAAGTGGCAAGAAACCGACAAAAATAGTATCAGCCACAGCCAAATTCAACAAGTAGAGGTTGGTTGGCCTTACTTCGTTACTTGTCGATCTTCTTCGATTTCTTTTTGTTAGAATCCAGATAACCAAACCGTTGCCCACGAGTCCAACGGCAAATATGAGAAAATGTATGACAGGAACAAAAACTGACAGCCATACTTTCACATTAATACTGCAGATAACTGATGAATTTTCACTTACTGCTTTAGTAGTGGAATTTAAATGCATTTCTTCAGTTGAGCTTTTAGTGTTCGTTTTTGCGCTTAAATCTTCGTTTTGCAGACGTAGATTCTTGATGCTCTTAATATTCTATTTAGAATCAAGATTATAAATACATATCTTTTTCTTGATCTTTTTAATATTTATGATTTTTTGTATTAAACTGTTTAATAATGATCGAAAATAAAATGAAATGAATGAACAGAAAACTGATAAAACTAAATAATTGCAGTTATGATTTTTTTTCGTTTGATTTGCTCTTAGTAATAAAAAAATGCACGCCTCAAAAGTTATGAACAAGTTTTTTTGAATAAAAAAATTTTGAAAAGCAAAAGTGGTCGATTTTAAAATAATTTTAAAAGTTTTTAATATCTGATTTTTTTGTTATCTTTTATCAAAGTTCCATCTCAAATCAATCTAACTGACAATTTAGGCTGATTAAACTTTTCTAAAATGCTCTTTGGAGCTCGCTGCCTTTCAATCTGAAAGGTAATAAGTTTTTTATTTAACTATTTAAAAGTTTACATGCTTCTAACACGAAAAATCAAAACGATTGTTCCTCGCTTCGTGCAGTGTTAAAACACAAAATTTACAGGCGGCTTGGGCTTAATGAAGTTTATTGATTTTTTAAATATTAAAACATCACAGCTATGCTTAATATGAGTAATAAAGGATCCACAGCAATAGAATAATTGAAAATTTACTTGCTCTTATTTTGATAATTTTTGTCATTTGCTCAGAATGAAATAACTTTAAACATTACTTTCAAATTCAGCACCATTTTAGCTGCGGTGACATGTAAAATTTTCAATGATGTCTCAATTCAGAAAAATTGTTTTTTTCTCGTTACTAACTATCTTTGACTTATATTTCATCATTATTGGTTATATTTTCCATCAACTAAAAAATAATAATGCATTTAACTATCGCCAGAAGAATATAAACTTTTATTCTTACTTTTTACAAAGTTGCCTTATATGACCTGTGACGACCTAAAAAAAAATTTCTTTTTCGTTTTTGCAACGCCCTTGGGAAGGGATTTTATGCCACTTTTCATTTACTTAATGTCGTAGTAATCAGCTCTAAATTAATGTGCAATCACCTGAATTGTTGTTAGAAAATCAAGGCGGCATGCATTATAACAGTTTTTTGACTGTTGCTCTAAGCCAGGGTTGGGCAACTTGTAGCCCGCAAGATTTTTCAATGCTGGTCGCA